>ML401644.1:44001-56883 GCA_005239525.1 Nicotiana knightiana
TGGTTATTAATATAATTCTGATTGGTTGATTAATCTCTATTTGTGTTCAACTACGTTCTTGTTGTAGTTAATTGAATGGCCATCAATTAGCTGTGCCTATTTATTATGTATCTACTTGAGAGAGAGTGCATATTTAGGTAATTGTTTGAACAACACCACTCCCAGAGTATAGACGAAAGTCATAACCGAGGGTTTAGAGGTTGGATTAGAGATAACGATACCTCGGGTGCAATCTAAAGTGAACTGTAATGCAATCTAGCTAGCGTAACTTGAGAGAGTGCGTCTAGTAAATTATCATAATTACTTGAGAGAGATTTATGGTAGATAGAGTGTTCATGATTGATAGAAACAACTAATCAAGCTATATGAAGTATCCGAGAAGTAAATTCACCGACGGGGGAAACCATAACCTTAGATCTTTATTACAATTGTTTACACCTTAGCGTAGTTAATCTTTAGTTTTAATCTTTAGTGTTAGTAATTTAAATAACATCAAGTGACAGTTGAGTATTATAACAACTTGATTGATACGTAAATTCCCTGTGGGATCGACTCTGGGCATAATACCCCGGATTATATTTGCAACGCCCGCTTAGTCTTTTATTAGACATAGTTGAGCGTGATCAGTAATGCAGGGGTTACTGTAAAGACATTAGAGTCAAAAAGCACAACATATGATAATAGTACTTTTGATTTCAATTCCATTGCACATTACTTTAAGAGAAAGCTACAAGATAATCCTAAGTATAAGGTAAAGGAGATTGTACTTGATTTGAAAAGGATTTTTGAGTTAAATGTGAGTCATGGGAAGTGCAAGAGGGAAAAAAGAATGATATTGGAGACCTTAGATGGGAGTTTTGAAGATAAATACAACAAAGTTGATGCTTATGTCATTGAATTGAGGGAAAGTAATCCAGGTAGTGATGTAGTGATTAGCATTTAAAAAAATGCACTTGAAAATGGGAAAAAAAACTATCGGGGATGTATGTTTGCTTCAAAGCTATGAAGATGGAGTTCAAGTTAGGGTTAAGACCATTTATTGGTGTAGATGGCACATTTCTAAAAGGGAAAGCCAAAGATCAATTGCTAGTTGTTGTTGGACAGGATGCACAAAACCATTTTTATCCTTTGGCATGGGCAGTTGTTGATAAGGAAATAAAGTATTCTTGGAACTGGTTCCTACAATTGCTTCATGGATCTCTAGACCTTAAGGAAGAAGAAGGAGTCACCTTCTGAATTTTTACTTCTGAATCACCTTTATTCTGTCCAGTATCTACTTCTGATTTTTTTTCTTTATATTGTCAACTTGATTCTGTCCAGTATCTACTTCTGATTTTTTTTTCTTTCTGTTGTCAACTTGATTTTGTCCAGTATCTACTTCTGATTTTTTTTTCCAGTTGTCAACTTGATTCTGTCCAGTTTCTACTTCTGATTTTTTTTCTTTCTGTCATCTACTTCTGTCCAGGGATTAATTGAGGCAATCAAAACTGTTCTACCACAAGCACATCATAGGTTTTGTGTTAGACATATCGAGGCTAACTGGTGCAAGACATACAATACTGGGGAATGCAAAAAACTGTTTTGGTTGTGTTCATGGTGCACTTATGAATAAGACTTCAAAGACTAACTAAGCAAGCTAGGAGAGTTGAACAAAGATGCAGCAGAGGGTTTATTGAAGCACCCACCACAGTTTTGGTGCAGAGCTTATCTAGATACAGTTTGCAAGAATCAGTCAGTTGATAACAATTTGACTATATCATTCAATTCATGGATTTTGGAAGCAAGGAAAAAGCCGATCATTAAGATGTTGGAAGACATAAGACTCAAAGTTATGAACATGATGACAAAACATGAAGCTGAAGCTAGTACATGGAGCAATGAGTACAGTCCAAAGAGCCTAGAATTATACAATGAATTCATGGAGGTTGCTCAAATGTGTAAAGTTAATTCCAATGGAGAAGGAGGATATGAAGTTAGTGAAGGGGTATGACAAGAATTGTGTCAACTTAAGCATAAATCAGTGCACCTACAGGGCATGGGACCTTACAGGAATCCCATGCCCTCATGCTATTAGAGTTATACTTCACAACAGGGGTGACCCTTTGACAAAGATGCATTGGTGGTACAATAAAAAGGCATTCCTAGTTACTTATAGACACAAGGTCCAACCTGTTAGAGGAGAAATTTTTTGGAAAATTGACCCATCACAAGTAATGGAGCCCCCAGAGTTGGTGAAGTTGGTTGGCAGGCCAAAAGTTAAGAGGGATAGGCAGAAGGATGAGACAGTTAAAAGTCAAGGAGTGTGGTCACAATCCAGAAAAGGTAGAGTCATGACTTGTGGAAAATGTGGTCAACCAAACCATATTGCAAGAACTTGTGCTCAGGTAATCTGGAATTGCAACTTATTTGTGTTATCTAATATGCTGAACTTGTTTTTTAATAGCAACCAAAGGGAAAGCAGGTAAGCGAGGGAAAAAAACCTTTGAAAAGGACAAGAACTTTGTTGGATTATGAAACAGAAGAAGAAATACACTATTCAACACCTCAAATAACTCAACCAAGTCATGAAAATGTATTTAGCTTCATGCCTACACCTAGAGTTGGTCAATCAAGTATGGAACATGATGAAGATGTTGTGATTAGGCCAAAAGTGATATTAGAAGTCAAGACAAGACTTCAACTGAGGCAGCAGGTAAACTTACCAGTTGAGACTAGATCTATCAACTTTATTGGTGATCACACTAGTGTTAGTGAGCCTACATACCTTCAATATTCACCAGCAGGCCTCATGTAGAAGGGTAAAGCAGCTACAATAGAAAAACAAAGGCAACAGAAGATTGGGAAGGTGAAGATAAGGAAAGGAAAGGAAAATGATCAAGTTCTATGTAGTTTTGTGTATATTTTGGGATGTAATTACTGCAAACTTCATGACAATCTCCTGTTTAATGTTATGTTAATATTTTGGGATATAATTACTACAAACTGATATGTAATCATGACAGTCTCCTATTTTTGGTGATAGGTAATTACTGCATTGAGAGTACTTCTGATATGTAATTAACTGTCTAGATTTTATTGCATTAGGGTCTGTTTTAACTATCCAGATTTTTGGTGATAACTGTCCAGATTTTATTGCATTAGGGTTTGTTTTAACTGGCCAGATTTTTGGTCATAACTACCCAATTTTTTCTGCATTAGGGTCTGTTTTAACTGTCCAAATGTTTGGTCATAACTGCCCAGATTTTACTGTATTAGAGTCTGTTTTTTCTGTCCAGATTTTTGGTCATAACTGCCCAGTTTATTTTGTTTAAAACCAATTGACTAACACAATAAATCTAAAAAATTCACATTGCATTCATGAAAATCTACACAAAATTCCATAGTGTACTGCACAAAATTCATTCATGAAAATCTGGATTCATTACAAGCTGACCAACAAAAAACATTCATTAAAATCTGGATTTTACAACAATTAACTACATCAAAACCCTACTGCACTAAACAAAATGATGAATTCATTTCATCTTCAATGCCACAACAAATCCGACTAACAGTGCAAATGAAACCATAATGAACATCTTCATGTGCATCACTTTCACTTCCATCTCCCTTGCTTTATTCTATTCAACATCATTTATAGCCTTCAAAACATGAACTTTTTTTCATCAATTTGTCCCTTTCAAGCTTGCACGCATCCAACAACATATTCAACGTCTTGATTTTGACATTGGCAACATCTAATTTTAGACTTGAAATCGTTGATTACTATCAACGCTTATTGCCATTCCCAATATCCACATGACTCATTCTTACAAATACAAACAATAACTATGTTAAAGAACAGAAAAAATAAAACTTTAAATACATCAACGAGTAATGAGTCACCAACAAAATTCACACTTACTTCTGGTTTAGCACACTTGTAGAATCTCCTTCTGGGGTTGTTTGTAGTCGTCGAAGTGAAGTTGTTCGCAATCTCCCCACAATAGCACCTCCTTCTCGATGTAACACTAGAACTAGACATAGAACAATACTATCAGAGTTGACTGGTCGAAGAAGAAGAAAGAATTTTAATTGAGAGGGAGGGACATCTACAGAGAAGGAGTGAAAAAATTAGGGTTCACACATTAATAAGGGTGAAGGGTCTAGAAGGATTAACGTCGGGTTGGGTAATGGGTTGGATTAGATCCATTATAAATTTAACTGGATGGTTTTAAGCTTGTCACGTGGTCCTTCCATTAAAATAAGGGCATATATGTATAATAGTATAACGTCAGGGGTTTGGATGTCCTAATAGTATAATGGATGACTTTTTTTAAACTATTGATGATAGTAGAGGGACAGATCAGAACCTTTTTCATTATAGTTTTGGATTCGAATTTGAGAATGAAAAAAATAAGGGAAAAATGCCAAATTTTTCGCTCTACTTTAGTAAATTATCCGCATTTATCCATAATTCTACTATCGGTCTGAATACGTCCTTGTCGTTAAGAAAGTAAAAAAAAAAAACCAACCCTAACGACTGTCCACTGTGGCAAAGGACCCCTTTAACAAAAAATACCACATAATTAAATAATTCTAAATTTTTATTCTTTTTTCCTTTTCTTCTTTTTCTCTATTTTTCCCCCTAACATCTGAATCCCTTACCTCCACCATTAGCAACCTTAACCACTAAACTCATGAACGAATTGGGTATCTAATACTTTGTGGCGGCGCCTTGAATAATCATTCTCCACCTTGAACCACATTGATATAATCCCCTACCACCATTTTCAACTTCTGTCAACCGTCTTTCTCCTACATTTCAAAAAATCGCTAGTCTTCATTTGTTAAAATCGCTAGTTTCAACTGTTTCTTACAACAAAAAGGACTTAAGAACTGAAATTGCTTGCTCTTTCCATTAGAGTGGTTAATAAAATGTGTAGTGTTATTCAAATCAACCATATGCGATAAGAAATAAACCAGCAAAATAGTGTGAAAGAAAATTCTATAAACCAACATAAAGTAGATAACTTTTCAACCATAATATAGTATCAAGTGAAACAAAGCTGACCAAAAATCACAGGCCAAATTGCACAACGACAGGGGGCCGTAATCGGAGCTTCAAAGAAACAACAGTAAATGAACAAGAAAAAGTAAATGGGTGAAGATATCAAGACGCTGCTACAAATGGCGACAAATGTCGGGCAACTTCCGGCAAGATACCGGTGGTGGACCACTTCCATCCCGTCTTTCTGATTTTTGTACATATCTATGTGTGCGTGTTTTCTCGATCTACCATATATGGGGCCAGAGATGCTCGTCGGCATTTTGATTTTCTTGATCAGGATCTAGATATGGATAAAAATGAAGGTGAATCGTGATCAAATAGTTTTTGGGTCTGGTGGTTTCTGGTGGTGTTTAGATGGATCTGATTTTTAGTGGTGGCGGATATTTTCGGTAGGTCGTCGGAGGATATAGTAGGAGGGAGAAAGAGATTGTTTGTATAGGGTAGATGTCACAACCCGATTTCCCCTCTGAAGGCATCGTGACGGCACCTAGTCTCTACGACTAGGTAAGCCTAATTGCGGAAACACATATTAAATAGAAGAAATAAAATAAAGAAAAAATAAGTAAGTCCACAATGAAACATCGCCACTTGGCGCGTACAAAATACAACTTTCCCAAAACCCGGAATATCACTTTAGTCACAAGCTCTGTCTCAAAATAGCTCTATACAACGTAAGGGAATTTACATGAAAAATCTATCTAAGTCTAGAGTGGAAGGTGACTCGAAGGACTCTACGGACGCGGCAGAATTACCTTTCGGTCTCCTAGAAGCTGCTGCTCGGACCCCTTGCCACGAAACTGAGCGCTGGTACCTGTATCTACACAAAAAAAAATATGTGCAGTAAAGGGCATGAGTACACCACAAATTGGTACCCAGTAAGTGTCAAGCCTAACCCCAGTCGAGTAGTGACGAGGTCAGGTTAAGGCTCTACTGGATTTTTTTATAGTAAAACAGTATAAAAATATGAACAGAGAGATATAATAAGCTAAGGCAAATCAGTAGGAACAACGAGCTAAAAGAAAAAAAATAATAACAGGGAGCCCTCGGCTCAGCACAACATACAACACGGTAACAAGTATGCAATGTTGTACATGGGGAAAACTCCCGGAATCTCGTACGTAGTCCCAATTTAAATATGCAGTGCAGTACAAGGGGAAAACTCTCCCAATTTAAATATGCTATGCAGTACAGGGGGAAAGCTCCCGGAATCTCGTCCGTAGTCCCAATTTAAATATGCAATGCAGTACAGGGGGAAAGCTCCCGGAATATCGTCCGTAGTCCCAATTTAAATATGCAATGCAGTACAAATACCGAACACAATTTTTACTTAAAAAAGTTCAGGAAAAATCATAGGCAAAAATATGAATAAAACTGCCTAAACATGGTACACATAGTAATAATCAGGGAAAATTCAAGTAAAACAGGTAGGCATGCTATTTCCTAATCTAAACTACATAGTCGATACATGAACCAGTGAAATAGGAGTGAAATGATTTAAGTCATGGAGGGAAGAATGGAGTTTTAGCAACAATGGTCCGTGTACGTACTCGTCACCTCACACACACGACGCCCAAACCTCATAAAACAGTATTAAAATAGCCTAGGGGAAGTCCCCAACACAGAGTTAGGCAAGCCACTTACCTCGACTGCGCTACTCAGCTCAAAACCACGCTATTGCCACGAGTATCCGACTCCGAATGGCCCAAATCTATTAAATTCGATTGCATAATATAAATATCACTTTAAGGAATCAAAATAGCTAATAAGTTCGAGGCTAATACGCGAATTTAGGAAAAATCACCCAAAAAGTCCGTCAGGCCCATATCTCGGAATCGAGTGAAAGTTACAAATTTTGAACACCCATTCACTCACGAACTCACTCAAACAAGAATCATCAAAAACCGACGACAAAATCCTATTAAATTCTCGGATTTTCTAATTAGGGAAACTTCTTCTCATTTACATGATTTTTCACCTAAGGATTGCATGGAAGAAATGGCCATAGATTAACAATATACGAAGGAAATAGGGTTAGGAAAATTACCTATGAAGTTTTTCCTCAAAACTCACTCCAAATCGCCTACACCCGAGCTCTAAATGATTTTAGAAGTTATGAAATTCAAGCCCTCAAATCTGATATATCTTCCCAATGATTTCCGCACCTGCGGTCCCCCACCTACGGAATATCCATTACATGTGCGAAAACCCACTAAAAGGCCTGGGGCCGCACCTGCGGTCAATTGGCCGCATCTGCGGCTCTGCACCTACGGAATCTCAACCGAACCTGCGAGACTGGTTGACTTGACCAAGTCCGCACCTGCGAGCCTCTCTTCCGCACCTACATGTCCGCACCTGCGGAAAGTCCATCACAGGTGCGAGACACCAGAACTAGAAATGGTTCAGATGTTCTCCAAGTTCAAAATTCACCCGTTGAGCATCTGAAACATCCCCGAGGTCCCCGGAGCCTCAACCAAACTTACCAACCAGTCCTAATTCCTTATCCAAACTTAGTCGAGCCTCCAAAACACATCACATAACACCAAAATCACCAATTATACATGGATTCAAGCCTAAGAACTTATGAAATTTCCAAAATCTACAACCGAAGCCGATACACATCAAGACTAGTCCGAATGACCTCAAATTTTACACATTGGTCACAAATGATACAACGGACCTACAACCACTCTCGAAATTCCGTTCCGAGCCCGATATAAAAATTTCACCTATCGACCAAAATCGCCGAAATTCTAACCTTCGTCATTTCAAGCCTAAATCCACTACAGACCTCGAAATCATATTCCGGACACGCTCCTAACTCCGAAATCACCCAACGGAGTTGACGGAATATCATTCTGGACCCGTCTTCCCACAGTTCCAACTACGGTCCGATTTCTAAGGCTTAAACTCACCTATAAGGATTATGTGTCCAAAAACTCTCTGAATTTCACCACTCAACGTTCCAATAAGTCCCAAAAGCAGAAATAGACATGGGGAAAACAGTTATTAAGGGTTTGGGGCGCTAACCCTCAAAACGACCTACCGGGTCGTTACATTCTCCCCGTCTTAAGAAAATCGTTCGTCCTCGAACGAGTATAGAGACATACCTGAAGCGGTGAAAAGATGAGGGTACTGACTGCGCATATCCTGCTCGGCCTCCCAAGTCGCCTCCTTGACCGACTGACCCCTCCACTGAACCTTTACTGACGCAATATCCTTTGACCTGAGCTTTCTGACCTATCTATCCAATATAGCTACTGGCTCATCATCATATGATAAATCCTTGTCCAACTAGACTGAACTGAAATCCAAAACATGAGTTTGGTCACCGTGATACTTCCGGAGCATAGAGACATGGAATACCGGATGAACCCCTGCTAGGTTGGGAGGCAGGGCTAGCTCATAAGCAACCTCCTCAACACGTCGCAACACCTCAAAAGGGCCAATAAATCTCAGACTCAGCTTACCCTTCTTCCCGAACCTCATGATGCCCTTCATAGGCGATACCCGAAGTAAAACCTGATCACCAAACATAAATGCCAAATCACGAACCTTCCGGTCCGCATAACTCTTCTGCCTGGACTGAGCTGATCGCAGTCTCTCCTGGATCACCTTCACCTTGTCCAGGGCGTCCTGGACCAAATCTGTACCGAACAATCGGGCCTCGCCCGACTGAAACCATCCTACTGGGGACCGACACCGTCTACCATACAAAGCCTCATACGACGCCATCTGCATGCTGGACTGGTAGCTATTATTATAAGCAAACTCTGCAAGTGGCAAGTATCGGTCCCATGACCCTCCAAAATCCATCACACAAGCACGGAGCATATCCTCAAGAATCTGAATCGTGCGCTCGGACTGCCCGTCTGTCTGAGGGTGAAAGGCAGTACTCAACTCTACCCTGGTGCCTAGATCCTGCTGAACGGCTCTCCAGAACCGTGAAGTGAACTGTGTACCTCTGTCTGAAATGATAGTTACTGGAATACCGTGGAGGCGAACAATCTCTTTGATATAAATCTCCGCCAACCTCTTGGAGAAGTATGTAGTCAACACAAGAATGAAATGGGCTGACTTAGTCAACCAATCCACAATCACCCAAATAGCATCGAACTTCTTCAAAGTCCGGAAGTCCAACCACGAGGTCCATGGTGATCCGCTCCCACTTCCACTCTGGAAGCTCAATCTGCTGAAGTAACCCTCCCGGTCTCTGATGCTCATATTTGACTTGCTGACAATTGAGACACTTGGCCACAAACTCTACTATATCCTTCTTCATCCTTCTCCACCAATAGTGCTGTCTCAGATCCTGGTACATCTTCGCGGTACCCGGATGAATGGAATACCACGAGCTATGGGCCTCCTCTAGAATTAACTCCCGAAGCCCATCCACATTGGGCACATAGATCCGAACCTGCATCCTCATCACACCGTCATCTCCTATAGTCACATCCATGGCATCACCTCGCCGAACCCTGTCCTGAAGAACCAGAAGGTGGGGATCATCATACTGGCACTCTCGAATGCGGTCATAAAGAAAAGACCGAGCCACCACATAAGCTAAAACCTGGCAAGGCTCCGAAAGATTCAACCTCACGAACTGACTGGCTAAGGACTGAATATCTGAGGCTAAGGGCCTTTCAACTGCCGGAAGATATGCCAAACTCCCCAAACTCTCCATCCGACGACTCAAGGCATCGTTCACTACATTGGCCTTCCTCGGGTGGTAAATATAGTGATGGCATAGTCCTTTAGCAACTCCAACCATCTCCGCTGGCGCAAATTGAGGTCCTTCTTGAATATGTGCTGCAAACTCCGGTGATCAGTGAAAATCTCACAGGGAACACCGTATAAATAATGACGCCATATCTTCAGGGCGCGAACAATCGCTGCCAACTCGAGATCATGAAATGGATAGTTCTTCTCATGCACCTTCAGTTGTCTGGACGCGTCGGCAATCACCCTACCGTCCTGCATCAACACCGCTCCGAGGACAATCCTCAAAGCATCACAATAGACGGTATAGGATCCTGAACCCGTAGGAAATACCAACACTGGAGCTGAAGTCAGGGCTGTCTTGAGCTTCTGGAAGCTCTCCTCACACTCCTTAGTCTACCTGAACGGAGCACCTTTTTGAGTCAACCTGGTCATCGGTGCTGCAATAGACGAAAAACCCTCCACAAAACGGCGATAGTACCCAGCCAAACCAAGGAAACTGTAGATCTCCATAGCTGATGATGGTCTAGGCCAACTCTGCACCGCCTCCACCTTCTTCGGATCTACCTTGATCCCATCCCAAGACACCATGTGGCCCAAGAATGCCACTGAGTCAAGACAGAACTCACATTAGAGAATTTGGCATACAATCTCTTCTCCCTCAAAGTCTGAAGCACAGTCCTCAGATGTTGCTCATGATCTTCCTGTGATTTGGAATACACCAAGATGTCGTCAATAAACACAATGACGAAGGAATCAAGAGAAGGCCCGAACACACTGTGCATCAAATGCATAAAAGTTGTTGGGGCATTGGTCAGCCCAAATGACATAACAAGAAACTCATAGTGGCCATATCTGGTCCTGAAGGCAGTCTTTGGGATATCCGGCTCCCGAATCTTCAACCGATGATAGCCAGAACGCAAGTCAATCTTAGAGAATACCCTGGAACTTGTAGCTGGTCGAATAAATCATCAATGCGAGGCAAAGTATACATGTTCTTCACGGTGACCTTGTTCAGCTGCCGATAATCGATACACATACGCATAGAACCATCCTTTTTCTTCACAAATGTAAGCATGTCATTTTTAACCTACTATATATTCCTACAAATTTCAACAAATTAATTAATGATTATAAACCTTTGTTGAATCTCAATGTCTGTGTGTGAATTATTTGCATTACATAAATCATAATTTATCTTTTAAAATTCATAAATGATTTAAAGTTGCATGATTCGGTGCATGACTTCAATCATTTTTTATTGGAAAATTACGGAAAATTATTCTTCAAATAATCACATTTTTTAACTAAAAATTTCAACCTTTAATTTACTCATTAATTAAAATTTAAACTAGAGTTAATTAATATATTACTTGTAATCGATTGAAATAAATAACAACAAAAATGTTTGATTATTTGACACAATGTAGATTTAATGATTAATTTATTCATTTTTTCTAACAAAATTGTGAAATTTGTTCCTTAAATGATATGAGTATTAAATTAAATGATATTACTCTTAATTAATTTATAATTAGACAAAAACTAAGTTAGAATTAATCACTACATTTTTTTATTAAGTGTTAGAGTTAAAATAGGTTTAAAATCGAACCTGGGCCAAATTACNCTCAGTTCTAAACAGTGTTTGGTCAGGGTTTAACCTAGAATTATCAAAACTAACTTAGTTAACAATAATTCCCCCTATGATCACTTGTATAATATATTGACCCAGTCTAATAGTCTCTTAAACAACTAATTAAGTCCTAAGATCTGCCTAAGGTAATTAGTTTAGGACTCATTAACTAAAATAAATCATTCAACCAAGGTTTAATAATTATCCAACACCTAATCGACTTCTTAAACCAGTTTTAAATCAGTAGAGATTAAGCACCCTAATTAGTTAGGTCTAACAACTTAATTATTTTTTTTAATTGACCTAAGACAACTAGTTAGGTTCAATTGTGCATTTGAGTTAACTAAGCTTAAGAATAATTGATTCACTTAGTCTCACAGTTAAATAATTCTAACTTCTTCAATCTAGAAACTTAATTCAAGTATCTTCTTAAGTATTAAACTGAAAATAAAATTTGTTCAAGACAATTAGTTTGAGGTTAATGGACTAAAACAGATTCATTTAGCCTAAGTTAAGAGAATTTAGTTGACTAACCTCCATTGAGTTTAATTAAACTGATGATTAAATAACTTAAACATAGATAAGTAGTATGAAAGCCAACTCTAGGCATTTAATCAACTAATCTTCATTCAATTGACTCAACCTTAGTTAAGAACAATTAGTTGTCACCCAAAAGAACCTTCTAGATTAGATAAATATTAGGAAATCAGATACTTAGGGATAGAAGGGTAATTTCAAGGGCTGGAATGTTCTGGAAGGTACAGCTGTCCCAAAAGGATAGGGTTGACAGCTGTACCTGTACCCTTTTCAGCTCATTTAGGAGAGGGAATATGCTAAGAATATCCGATCCCAACTGTCCCTATATATACACACACTTTTTACCACTAGAGGAGGATTTTTCAGACCCTTCTTTGAACCTTTTGGACTGGAAAATACATAATTTGACTACTAAAAGACTTGAAAAAACAGAAACAAGAGGATTTGCAGTAGGAGGGGAAACAATCTGACTTTAGGTTGTCTTATAGCTGTGGTCTTCCTTCCTAAAGGACTTGGTTTTGTTTGATGCCTTGATTCAAACATTTGGTATTCTTGCTGGACTGTTTTCTTTCTGGAAGTGTTCTTTCAAACATTCCTACCCAAGATGTCTGGGTGTATTCTTGCTGGACTGTTTGGTTTTCTTTGGGGTTGTTGTTTGTTGCTGCTGGGTTTCTCTTCCTTTTTGCTGATTTCTATCTGCCTGAACTTTATTTGGTCAGGACTTTCTATTGTTATCTTACTCTTAAAGGTATGTAAAACTGAGTTTTTCTTTATGTATGAAATATGAAGATCTGAAATCTGTTGTCTTTCCCCTATGAATCTGCATTTTTATTTGCTTAGACTTATTTCTGTATAAACTTATGTGCCTATATATGAAGTAACACATTATGTTTGTTTAGATTCTAATCTCTGAATTTTACATAAGGTTGTTTCATCTTAAAACTGC
>ML401647.1:2228-63691 GCA_005239525.1 Nicotiana knightiana
CAAGTTTCAGCAAGTAAAAGAAGCAAAGTGAAGAAGGGTACAATGCACCCAGTTAATGAGGATTATGAGCATTACAGTTTCGGCAGAAAAAAATACGCATTGTGAGTTACCCTCAACAGTAACGAGGTATGTATAATTGGCCACACCCATCTCAGTTATATTTTATTTGGGCTAACAGGTGTAGATTGAGAAAATGACAGGATATCAGGATCCGGCTGGGGTTAGAGTGACCCAAAAATGATGAGTTGATTGTTTGCGTTTGTTGATATTTCCGAAGAATGTTGCAATTGTGCTAATAGATCTCCTTGTGAGACACCCAGATGGCGCACTCTAAAAAAGTACAGCTAGATATGAGTACTATAAAAATAGACACTGGAAGCCTTGAAGGGATAAATATTACCTTAGTGTGTAGAGCAAGGACGTTAAGCAACCCGAAGAGCCACTGGATGGAACAAAGGGGAGCTAACGCCAAAGAACGTCTTGTTCGAGTTTTCAGAACAAAGTGATAGGCGTAAATGTTAACGGGAAATAAGAAAAGAGTTAATGAAGCATTATGTGTAAGATATGATACATGGATGATAACGGTACATCAAAAGATGACAGTATTACAGAATCTATAGTCAAATGAAGGAAAAGACGAGAGGTGACAGGCCTTGAGACAAATATATATATATATATATATATATAGGCCATAAAGTCATATCCTCATTTTGAGACATAACTCAGTGAATCCAACACGACTACCGGAAGGAAAAGTTAGACCCCAGGATAATAAAAAATAGTATGCGTTGGTGAACAAGATAAACTAAACATGAATTAAGGACTGAGTGATTGGATAATAGTCGGCACCATGAGAATTTTAGATTTTGTTTCAGCGATAATAGAATGGACAACAGAAGAAGATTCATGAGAAATTCAGAGAATGGTCATTCAGGAAGACGCTTCCCTAAAGCAAGCAATGTGAGCAAAAGTTAAGCTTAAGGGATTGTATGTTCCAGTTATTCTAAGTGTCACCCTCACGAGTAAGCAAAGTTGCTATCCTTGGTGCAGAAAGATCACAGCAAGGCGAGTAAGGGTCATCAATGATGGGAGAAGACGCCAAAGATGAACAAGTAAAACATCTATAGGTAGACCATCGTAGCGCTAAATATTAAGTACTCCCCTAAAGGGGGGAATATGGACCGATATGGCAGTAAATGAGAATTAAGTGGTTCTAGTAATTATGGAATGATAAAGGAAGAATGCGATAAAATAAAAAAGGATGAGATTTCACTTATTCAAAGCCGATAGATATGCTATGATTCCATAGCATTATGCAAACACGGCGTCAAGGAGAGGAAGTAAGGATTCCAGCCCGAGATGTTATTGATTAATAAGGATCCAGTGCGAGAGGTAAGTTAAGACAAAGGAAATAACCCAAGAGAGGTTACGCGGAATATTGCCACGAGAATGGGCCAACGAGTAGTTAGTAATTGATTCGGGGAGAGCCTAGCTATGGATAAACAAGATGATACAGAAAAATCAATAGACCGTGCAAGATAAATATAGGGAACCCCAACATGGGGAATTCAGCCTCGCAGCTATGACGTCGAGATCCTTGAGAAATATTCGGATAGGAGTTGGGATAGATAAATATACCATATGAGTGTTACAGAAATAAAAGAGAGTACCACCGGGAAGTCAATCAAAATATTAGTTCATAAGAAACCCTACAAGTACAAGTCTGTGGAGATAAGTAACTACGGGAAATTATAGGCGAGGAAGAACATCAAAAATTCCATCAAGCATACAATGTGATAAGCTCGCAGCTTTACAAGTGTCAGAGGATCCTCCCTAAGTACTACAATGAAAGACTAGCTGAGGAAATAAGGAAGAATGCTTCAACTTAAGCACGGTGACCGAAAGAGGAAATGGTCTTGTATCAACAGCCTCACAACAACATCGTATGCACTCCATAAGAAAGTGGCACCTATCGGAGCTAATGAGTAGGAAATGAACCAAAAGTAATATTGGAGATCATATGAGTTGCACGACATTCCGGCATGTGTGGGAACTAAGGTAAGCTAAGTAGGCACGCAACAAGGAGGCAGAAAGACCAGGAAAAGTAATTGCTTACATTTGAAGAAAGATGAAATGGAACGAAATGAATCATTCGATTAATGATCAGCCGTAGAAGACTCCGGTATAAGTTAAAAGAAGGAATAGGGTCCAGGTCATAGACAAAGGATTGAATCATTAGAAGATTGTATCATGGTTTTCCATAGAATCCATGAAAGGCTAAAGTAATAACTAAATGCCATAAGTCGTAAATCGGAAGACAGCTTAAGTCTACGTAAAGGTTGATCAGAAGGAAGAGGAAACTAAAGAGTTACATCCACCAATTAATTTAGGAGTCTGATTATTGGACCTAGAAAATTATAGAAACCATGATTAAGAACATATCAGAACCACTCCTAATATCAGAGGTGAAAGAGAGATAGTACAATAACCACATTCTATAACCGCTCTACAAGAAAGCCAGTTAGGAGAGTACCAGCCTCATAAAAAGTCAGTATGGAGCTACCACCAGATTGTGTACGCACCAGAGGTGCAAGTATTATAAGAGAGCTTCAAGTTGTGGATGTGAATTATACCTATATGGAAGGGAGTTATGAAAGAGATAGAAGATATAATATGAGACTTTAAGATGAGTAAGGTAAAGGTGGACAACATACAAGACACTCAAATGCATAAGGTTGTGAATAGTCCTTACTTCGGATAAAAGGCTAGAAGTGTGGGAATTCAATATCCAGGAACGCTAGCAGCGTTTGTGCTATGTTTTCCAGCCTATGGTTTCTAGGTATCGAGAAGACTGATTAAGAGAGTAAATAAGAGTTAGATACGATGTGATATCTCGCGTGATGTTCCAGAATGACATAAGGAAATCTATGATGCAAGCAAGTTGAAAGGTTGCGAGTAATATAAATAGATATGTGTAGGTCACAAGCTATTGTATGGTGAAGCAACAAGGTTCTAAAAGACAGGAGTAAGGATAAGAAAGAGAGAGTGAGAAGGTGACAATAATGGATAAGTCCTCAGGATTAAGCCCATGAAAATAAGAGAGCTAATGGTTTCTCTAAGTTATAGAAAGTTCAGTATAGTCTGAATGAACTCAAAGGAGTCTAAGACTAATAGCATCTAGAAGAAATAGAATGCTTCCTTGAATTGTGCAAGATTAAAATACCCATGTAAGTTGAGTCATATTGGGATGCTATGAAATACAATTATGAAAGTATAGTATCGTATCGCCCCCAGGTGGACCAAGACAATCAATTCAAATGTTCCACGATGAGACGTGAGCCCTAGCGGCAATGTTACATAAGAGATCAAGTTATCAATGATAGACGATAGATCAACATTAAGGTGAATCGACAATGGATGGACAAAAGTCACAAAGTATGAGGTGAGATTAGGCCGCCATTCTTAAGATGAGCAGTAATAAAGAAGCATTAAAGGACATAGATTTATACATATAAGATAAGCAACGAGAGTAACTTAGAGTTTGGTAGCAGACCTCAGTAACGTTAAATCAAAGTAAGAGTTATGGATGTAAAGTCATACGGATGGATAAACAGATCTATGAAATAATGTATAACAATATTTGTAAGTTCAACAAAGTATCAAGTGAAGAACTTTAGTATACCCATAGATGCCCAGAGGGACATCTTATCAAGCTTTGTATATGTTTACAAAGTGAGGCCTAAAGATTGACTAAAAGACGGAGGAAAAAAGAGAGAAGAGTCGCATAGGCACACTTACAAGGTCAGAGTCGTACAGGCTGCGTGACAGAAGGTAGCAACAGTTATGAGATTGGAAGGATCACGACCACAAGTCGTGGTGTGAGAAAGATGCTTAAAACGAAAATGCCCTGGACTTTAGATTCATTCACAGAACAGTTGCTTAAATGGCAAGAAGAGTATTAAAGTATTCGCAAGAGCTATTGGTTATGAGAATGATAAGTGCATCAGTCAACATTTAAGGAAGAATGTTCCAAAGGGGGGAATGATGTTACACCCCATGTTTTCGTACATAAAAATATGCCATAAGAAAATTGGTGAAAGCTCGGAGATAAGATATTACATCCCGTATTTTCGTACGTTAAAGTTTCGTCATAAGTTAATCAACGTAAGTTCGGGAATGAGATTATTTTGAGATTATAAGCATTATGCTATTTCAAACAAGTGATGAGTGAATTCATGAAGTTGAGAGGATAAGAAAGTCGAAGAAAATGAATTTCGTCGAGGTTTGACATTTTGGAATAAATACGGCCCGAGCTAACATACCCGGTATTTATGGACTAGTACCATACAATGTACCCCATGGCCATGATAGTAAGGTGTATAAAGTTTATAAAAATGAGTAGTATTTTATGTAATTTGAGATAATTCTCAATTATGTGGGTAATTGGTTAATTATTAGTTTAATGAGAACTTGACCATGTAATTAAGGATTTATGGATAATTTTAGGTGAGGAAAAAGCCCCACACGTGGCAACAAGTGGAGGAAGATTTGATAAGTGACTCTTAACTTTAGATAATTAAAAGGACACATGGATAGTGTCCTAAGCCATTCCTTGCAATGCGTAGAAAGGGATGTTATATTTGTCATCCCTACATTTATCCTCCACTTATCTTCAATTAATATACAGATTCATTTGGTAAATGAGTTGTATAAGAAGGAAAAACAATAGGAATAGAGTCCCATGACTCTACTGATTATTCTTTCTTTAAGAGAATTAAAGATCCATGTACATATTTCATAGGATTCAACATAATACTGAAGATCAGAGGAGATTCTATTTTTTAAATTGGCTGATCGGATTGGCCGGCGAACAATTTACTGTTTCTGAAAATTTTGCCATCAAACAATTCCAACGAGAAATATTAGCACCTTAGCAACGTACAAATTTTGCGGCTATAAAGGAATACGGTGTAATCTTTTCCAAGGATATTATACGGATTTTTCCCTACTCCGGGTATGTTAAGGCTATCCATTCTTCCTTTTTGGCATGATCTATACGACACGAATGAAACGAGCAAATGCACAACTTCCATAAATTACTTTATTCATACAAATACTAGGGGTGTCTATATTCTTGATTCCCCATATGAATTAATATTATCTTCTGTTCATGGGTCCCAGAAAAATACGTATTGATAAAGTTTATCTGAAATGTATATTGAATTTTATGGTATTCCGAGAAAATCTTATTAACGTATTTCTTATACTCATGCATTTATACATATACATTGACCCATGACCAGATGGCGTTATATACGCATATATATGTATATTATATTTATATGGGATATAGGAAAAGGTTACGGCATTATATACGCACCACCACCTGATCAGCTGGTATACGTTGATGATTTTGCCCATAATAGCCGAGATGATATGATGGGATGCCCTCAGAGCCTGATGATGTTATGAAACATGTACCTATGCACGATATGATATTCATACGCATATGCATGACACTATAATTATTTAATGAATTACAGAGTTATCCAGACTTACAGGTTGAGTCATTTACTCTATATTTCTTCCATGTCTGTTTTATACTTATTTATGCGCCTTACATACTTAGTACATTTTTCGTACTGACGTCCCTTTTTTCCTGGGGACGTTGTGTTTCATGCTCGCAGGTCCCGATAGACAGGTCGAGAGCCCTCCATGTAGGCTATCAGCTTAGCGGAAGATGTTGGTATGCTCCATTTGCTTCGGAGTCGCTTGTTTGGTTAGATGATTTAGACGTGTAATTGTTTGGTGATTCTGTCCCGACATTTATGAAAATTATGTGTTCTTAAAGGCTTGTAGACAGATTTCATGTACGTAAAAGATTGTATGGCCGTGTTGGCCTATGTTCAGTATACGAGTAGTTATTTTGGTCTTATAGACCCGTATGTCTTATGTATAAGATGGTATCGTATGTTGTATTCTACTTATCTCACGGAAGCCTTCCAGCTCAGTTATCTATGATAGTATGATATGAAAAGATACGTTATGTTGGTACTCGATTGAGTAAGGTACCAGGTGCCCGTCGCGGTCCATCGGTTTGGGTCGTGACAAAAATATTATAAGCACTCTATAACAAAGTGAAACATATCGTGGCTAATGAACGGGGAGTAAAACCAAAAGTAATATTCGAGGTCATATGAGTTGCATGAAAACTACGGCATGTGTGGGAGCTAAGATAAGCTAAGTAGGCACGCAACAAGGAGGTAGAAGAACCAGGAAAAGTAATAGAATACATAAAGGAAGTTGAGAAGGAATGAAAAGAATTATTCGATTAATGATCCGGAGTTAGTTACGTTATGAACGCACTTAAGAGTTCGGAGTTTTATACATGTAGCATATATATTGACAATCATACAGCCATAGAAGATTACGGTATAAGTTAAAAGAAAGAATTGAGCCCAGGGCATAGACAAAGGATTTAATTGTTAGAATATTGTATTATGGATATTCCAAAAATAGTGCATCAGAAAATGGAGCAAAACCTCCCAAAAATCAGCTCTAAAATTCACGAAAACACAACCATAGAGCAGCTCTAGAAACCTCACTATTCCACAACCTTAAATCATCCAATAATACCACCTCAAAAACCTTGAAACATCAGCAAAAACAACCTTTTTTTTCTTGATGTCAAAACAAATGAGACTCGCTTGGCGAGGTTTCCGTTCGAGGTCATTGTTGAGTTTTCGGTCATTGGTTATGCTTGTAGCTTGAATGCTTTTGTCCGATGCTCCGTTCGCTTGACATTGTTGGAACATTCTCCTTCACTGTATATGTTGATGAGATTCAACAATAAAGGTTCCTTTTTTTCTTACTGACTACTTCTTCAACATTGATTTTTTTTTTTTGTTGGTTGAAGTTTTTTGCCAATAACTTTTCTTGTTGGATTCATGATTAATTTAAAAGCTAAGGTATTTTGTGTAAATGTGAGCATTACAATATGTTAGTTCCCTAATAATTTAGTAGTTCTTTCTTGGTTGTCATTATCTCCATTCACATAATTTCCATATTTATGTTTTTAATTTATTTATATCCAGTTCGTTTGTTAAAGAGGGGATGCATTTGTTAACTAGCAGAATAGTTAAAAGTGATAGGTCAGGTTTGGTTTATCTAAATGCACACAAATAATACTAATGGGTCATGGCGTTGTTTAATAAATTTGTACCAAACGAATAAGTTTTACAACCAAAGAAGAAAAATATTGAATATGTTAGCCCGTATCTTCTCCATAACTAATTTGGTTCAATGTTTCATGAAAGTGGGACAAATAAATCTCAAACAACTCTAAAATAGCTAGAAAAGCTTTACACGCGCTTTAAATATTAGCCCATATATTCATACCAGAACTTTGGATTGATATGCTTAAATAATAAAAAGATCATGTGCGCATTCCCGTGTATCGATGCCTTTAAATTTAAAATAATTAAGTTTTAACCATGTGTACATTCTCTTACCTAGGTTTAACATCCAACTTCAAAGAAGAATACCTTGTGTGCATACCGCATCTTGGTGAATACAATAAATAAAATATAGTAAATTAAGTGAAGTGGTAATAGACAAGCCATAAACAATAAAAAAAGAATAGCCAAAAATTGATTTAAACCTTACATCAGTCAATAAAGCGATCATGCTAGAACCACGGGACTCGAGGGGTGTCTCACACCTTCCCCTCGGTCAACAAAATTTCTTACTCAGTCTCTTGTGTTCGTAGACCATAAATTAGGAGTCAAACCTTTCTTTTGATAAGGGATTCAAGATAAAAGATGACTTGGAACATCAAAACTCAATTCCAAGTGGTGACTCCAAATAATAAATAATCTTTTTTCAAAAAGGTCACTTTAATTGGAAAAACTCTTCTAACTCAAACTCGTAATAGGGTTGTGTGGCAAACAAGAGATATGACACTAGATATGAGTACTACAAAGATAGGTACTAGAAGCCTAGAAGGGATAAGTATTATCTTAGTGTGGCTCCCGTCCCTAATAGAGAGAGAATTTTAGGCAACCCGAAGAGCCAGTGGATGGAACAAGGGGAGCTAAAAGCAAAAGAATGTCCAGTTGAAATTTTCAGAATAAAGTGATAGAAAGAAATGTTAGCAGGGAAATAAGAAGAGAGTTAATGAAGAATTATGAGTAAGATGTGATACATGGATGACAACGGTAGATCAAAAACAAATTTGACAATATTATAGAGTCTATAGTCAAGGGAAGGAAAAGATGAGAGGTGACAGACCTTGAGACAATAAAAGAGTATAGGTCATAAAGTCATATCTTCATTTCGAGAAATAATTTTGTGACTCTAACATGATTACCAGAAGGAAAAGTTAGACCCCGGAGTAATGAAAATCAGTATGGTCTGGTGAACAAGATAAACTAAACATGAATTAGGGACTGAGTGATTTGATAATGGTCGACATCATGAGAACTTTAGATTTTGTTCCGGCGATAATAGAATGGACAACAGAAGAAGATTCATGAGAATTCAGAGAATGGTCATTCAGGAAGACACTTCCCTAAAGCAAGCAATATGAGCAAAGTTAAGCTTAAGGGACTGTATGTGCCAGTTATACTAAGTGTCACCCTCACGAGGAAGGAAATTTGATATCCTTGGTACAGAAGGATTATCGCGAGGCAAGTAAGGGTCATCGATGATGTGAAAAGACGCTAAAGGTGAAGAGGTAAAGCATCTATATGAGATCATCGTAATACTCCCCTAAAGAGGGGATATGGAGTGATGCGACATTAAGTCAGAATTAAGTGGTTCTAATAACTATGGAATGGTAAAGGAAGAATGCGATAAAAATGAAAAAGAAAGGAGATTGCACTTATCCAAATCCTACGGATATGCTACGATTCCAGAACATTATGCAAGCACGACGTCAAGGAAAGGGAGTATGGATTCCTGCCTGGGATGTTATTGATAAATAAGGAGCCAGTGCGAGAGGTAAGTTAAAACAAAGGAAATAACCCAAGAAAGATCACGCGGAATATTGATATGAGAACAGGTCAACGAGTAGTTAGTAGTTGATTCAGGAATAGCCTAGTTATGGCTAGACAAGAGGTTACAGACAAATCAGCAGATCATGTAAGATGAACATAGTAAAACCCAATATGGTGAGTTCAGCCTCACAGTTATGACATTTTAATACATGAGATATATTCAAATAGGAGTTGGGACAGTTAAAGGTAACGTATGAGTGTTACGGAAATAAAAGAGAGTGCCACTAGGAAGACAGTCAATACTTAAGTTCAGAAGCAACTGTACGAGCACATGAGTGTGGAGGTAAGTAACTAAGGATAATTATAGGTGAGTACGAGTAGTTAGTAGTTGATTCAGGAATAGCCTAGTTATGGCTAGACAAGAGGTTACAGACAAATCAGCAGATCATGTAAGATGAACATAGTAAAACCCAATATGGTGAGTTCAGCCTCACAGTTATGACATTTTAATACATGAGATATATTCAAATAGGAGTTGGGACAGTTAAAGGTAACGTATGAGTGTTACGGAAATAAAAGAGAGTGCCACTAGGAAGACAGTCAATACTTAAGTTCAGAAGCAACTGTACGAGCACATGAGTGTGGAGGTAAGTAACTAAGGATAATTATAGGTGAGTACGAGTAGTTAGTAGTTGATTCAGGAATAGCCTAGTTATGGCTAGACAAGAGGTTACAGACAAATCAGCAGATCATGCAAGATGAACATAGTAAAACCCAATATAGTGAGTTCAGCCTCACAGTTATGACATTGTAATACATGAGATATATTCAGATAGGAGTTGGGATAGTTAAAGGTATCGTATGAGTGTTACGAAAATAAAAGAGAGTGCCACTAGGAAGACAGTCAATACTTCAGTTCAGAAGCAACCGTACGAGCACATGAGTGTGGAGGTAAGTAACTAAGGATAATTATAGGTGAGTACGAACATCAAGAACTCCATCGGGTATACGATGTAATAAGCTTGCAGCTTTACAAGAGTTAGAGGGTCCTCCCTAAGTACTGCAATGAAAGGCAAGTTGAGGAAATAAGGAAGATGGCTTTAACTTAAGCATAGTAACTTGAAGAAGAAATGGTCATGTAAACACAGTCTCACTACAACATTGTATGCACTACATAAGAAAGTGGCGCCTATCGCGGCTAATGAGCAGGAAATGAAACCAAAAGTAATATTCGAGACCATATGAATTGCACAAAATTCTGGCATGCGTGGGAACTAAGATAAGCTAAGTATGCATGCAACAAGGAGGCAGAAAGACCAGGAAAAGTAATTGCTTACGTTTAAAGAAAGCTGAGAAGGAACGAAAGGAATTATTCAATTAATGATCCAGAGTTAGTTACATTATGAACACACTTAAGATTTCAGAGTATTATCCATGCAGCATATATGTTGACAATCATACAGTCGTAGAAGACTCTGGTATAAGTTAAAATTGAGTCCAGGTCATAGACAAAGTATTGAATTGTTAAATGTGGTATCAAGGATATTCCATAGCGTCCATGAAAGGCTAAAATAATACCATGAGCCGCAGATCGGAAGATAGCTTAAGCATACATAAAGGCTGATCAGAGTAACATGAAACTAAATAATTACATCAACTAAGTAAATCAAGAGTCCTATTATTGGACCTAGAAAACTATAGAAATTGTGACTAAGAACATTGCAGAATTACTCTAATATCATAGGTACAAGCGAGATAGTACAACAACCATATTCTATAACGGCTCTATGATAAAGCAAGTTAGAAAAGTACCAGCCTATGGTTTCTAGGTACCGATATATCTAGTCAAGAGAGCATAAAAGAGTTGGAGTTTGGTAGCCGACATCAGTAACGATAAATCGAAGTAAGAGTTATGGTATAGTATGACCTACCTAGATGCACTAAAGTCATATGGATGGATAACCGTGTCTATAAAATAAGATATAGCAATATTCGTAAGTTCAACAAAGGACCGAGCGAAGAACTTCAGTATACCTATAGATTCCCAGAGGGATATCTTGTCAAGCTTTGCATATGTTTACAAAGTGAGGCATAGAGATTGGCTGATAACTGGAGGAAAAAGGAAAGAAGAGTCGCATAGGCGCACTTACAAGGTTAGAATTGTACAG
Organism: Nicotiana knightiana; assembly: GCA_005239525.1. Lineage (NCBI taxonomy): Eukaryota > Viridiplantae > Streptophyta > Magnoliopsida > Solanales > Solanaceae > Nicotiana > Nicotiana knightiana. Next base: position 13,393 of record ML401647.1, read on the forward strand.
GCTGCATAATAGAAGGTAGCAACAGTTACGAGATTGGAAGGATTCTGATACAGATTCGTATCGAAAACACGGATAATGCAAAAATACGCGGAATCAAAAAGGATATAAGATTAGGGTTTAAAAATAGAGAAAGACAAGAATCTAACTATGAACTAGGTAGACCCCTTGAATTTCTATAATAAACACTAATCTAGGAAGAACAAAAACAACTAACACGGATTAAGCTAAGCATAAAATGTAATTCAAAGCCCCTAGAAGATATATCAACTAGAATAATGAATTCACATTCAGATACAAAAGATAATCCAAGAGTATGAACATTAACTCATAAATGATAAACCTAACATAGATAATCTAGAAAATATGGTAAATAAAGAGAAATAAAAGATACCCTAAACCTCTCAAGGTTTGGTCTTTGTTTATCAATTCGTCATCAAAAACCTCTTCCAAAATGAGAGGAAGAGACTATTTATACTAGAGAGCTATTTAGGCTAAATAACTAAAATACTCTTAGCTTTTTAATACTATACTAAATAGCTAAATTTCTAATATAACCTTCTTAATCTTGGCCCCCCCCCCCCCCCCCCCGAAAGAAATTCTTCCTCGAATTTGGACCTTGCAAAACCAAGAAAGGGGCACATATAAGTATCAAGTCAATCACAACAAAAGCATTGTATATCCAAGCTAAAAGATCAAAGTTCTCAATGTTGCACTCAAAAGTAACACTCTTATGATATAGCCAAGTGTCATAATCTAGGATATGTCTTCAACAGAAATGACACAATCTTGACTATAAGGAAAATAATACCCATGAGAAGAATCGCGAGAGTGTAAAGTTCCATTCTTCCAACAAAACCATAATCTTGTAAGATTCTCAACAAAGTGCACAATTTTATGGTATAACCAAGTGTCATAATAAACAATAAAAAACATACTCTTCAATCCAAAGAAAGACACTTTACCACAATAAGAAACAACTCTGGGGTCAAAACCAAACTTTAATCCCCAAGTACCCATTAGAATATCACCACAATAAGAAAGAACTCTGAAGGTCACTTTATGGCTCTTCTCCAAAAGTACCTACACAAGATACAAAACAACTAGAGAAAGAAGAAAGACTAGTAGCATTAGAATAAGAAAAATCTTCACTCTCTTTTTGATTTTCCTCTTTCTTTTTTCTCATTTTCTTGTCAAGTTCTTCATTCTTTTCTTGTGATAACTCACTCACTTCACTCCACGCTTTCTCTCTTTTTTCCATTCTAGAGTTGTCACTTTTCTCTCCCTCACTTCTCTCTTTTTTTTGTCTCTCATCCTTATTTTTTCTCTTTACATTTTTCAAGGATGTTATAAAACTCATTTGCTCTTTCAAGACTTGACTTGGTTCCAATGGTTCAAGTGTCACCAACTTGCCTTTCCACTTAAGAGAATAGTGATTCTTCCTTCCTTGATGCAGAACATCTCTATCATACAACCAAGGTCGCCCAAGGACGATATGGCAAGCATGTAACGGCACAACCCCACAAATTACTTCATCCTCGTAGTTCCCAATCATGAAAGGAATCTTCACTACTTTGTTCACTTTAAGTTCGCCACAATCATTCAACCATTGCAACTTACAAGGTCTAGGATGATTGAAAGTTTCCAACTTTAACTCTTTCACTAAGGTAGAACTCACCAAATTGTAACAACTTGCTCCATTAACTACCAAAGTGCACATCCTATCCAAAGTCAAACATCTAGTGTAAAAGATATTATGCCTTTGTGTATTTTCCACTTCTTACTCCATAGAAGTAGACAAAGCCTTTCTCACCAACATATCTTCTTTCCTCATATATCCTCCATTAGAAACTTTTTGGATGTCGTCCAAGTCATGCAATCTCATGATCATGTTGAAAAAATGGGTTGTTAATAATTCGAGGCTCTTGAGGTGGTATGGGTAGTGGAGGAGAGAGATTGTCCCTCTTTGTTGGTGCTTGAGGCATATGTTCTGAAGCTAAATTTGGTGACGGTCGAGGTTGTAGTGAAGTTTGATAAGGTTGTAGTTGATGTACTTCTATTGATTGAAATGTGGTTGGGGGTTGTAGTTGGTGTTGGTAGTAGGGTGGTGGATAAGTGTAAGGTGCATTGTAACAAGTATCAAAAGACACAACTTGGCTTGGCATAGTATAAGCATCATAATCTCCACTCGGACTAGGAGAAGGACTCGTCAATTGATTTTCACTACAAACTCCATACCTAACATCTTGCCTTGCCACCAACTTATCCTCAAAGTATTTAGGAATGAAAGAATGCCCCCTTCCATTTAGATCAACCACATACCTATTCCACTTTACATGTCACGACCCAAACTGATGGGCCGCGACGGGCACCCGGTACCTTACCCAACCGAATACCAATGTAACGTATCTTTCTTATTACATCATTACATACACATGACATATGGGCCTAATAGGCCAACATAATCATTTATAAACTCAAAACATAGGCCGGCCAGTCCGTACAATCCTTTATATACACCACATATGTCTACAAGCCTCTAAGAGTACATAAACATCATAAAGGGTCGGGACAGAGTCCGACCTTACCAAACAATACGTGTCTAAATCATACTAACCAACGAGCAACTCCGAAGCAAATGGAGCGCACCAACATCTTCCGCTGAGCTGATAGCCTACTTGGAGGGCTCTCGACCTGTCTATCAGGACCTGCAGGCATGAAACGTAGCGTCCCTAGGAAAAAGGGACGTCAGTACGAATAATGTACCGAGTATGTAAGGCACATAAATAAATAAATAAGAGACATGAAAGAGATATAGAGTAATTGACTCAACCTGTATGTCAAGATAACAATGAAAATAATAAATCACTTTTAGCATCATGCATATGCGATGAATGTCATGCCGTGCATAGGTATATGTTTCATAACATCATCAGCCTCTGAGGGCATCCCATCATATCATATCGGTCACTGTGGGCAAAATCATCATCGTATACCAGTTGATCAGGTGGTGGTGCGTATATAACGCCATAACATTTCCCATATCCCATATACATATACATACATATATACGCGTATATAACACCGTTTGAATCATATATATATATATATATATGTATATATATATATATACATATACGCGTATATAACGCCGTTTGAATCATATTTCAGCCACTGTGGGCAACATCATCATCATCTATCAGTTGATTGGATGGTGGTGCATATATAACACCGTAACATTTTTCCATATCCCATATACATATATTTACATATATACGTGTATATAACTTCATCTGATCATGGGTCAATGCACATGTATGAAATGCATGAAAAGTACGTAATAATATCAATATTCCTTCCGGATAAACTTTTCCAACTGCGCATTATTCTGAGACCCATGAACAGAAAATAATAATAATTCTCCTGGGGAATCAAGAATATAGACACCCCTAATATTTTTATGAATAGAGTAATTTATAAAAACTGTGTATTTGCTCGTTTATTTTGTATAATTTGGACCATGCCAAAAGAAAGAAGGGATAGCCTTAACATACATGGAGTGGTAAAAACTCCGTATAGTATTCCTGACGAAGACTGCACCGTACTCTTTTAGAAGCTTGAAATTTGCTCTAACAGAATTTAGCTACGGACCATGCAAAATTAGCTTTTGATTCCTTAGAATCTCAAATGAAATTGCTTCGAATGTTGCTTTTGTTCTATCGCTTGGTGAACCAAAGTTGGAATGGATTTAATCTAAAATTCCAACATTTGGTTGAAGTTGTTCTGTTTCTAGCTTTTGAATGAATTTGATACTTAATTGATATATCATATTTGAGATCCCTATAATGATATATCTCATTTTCAGATTCTTGTAATGAGATAAGACTTCTAAGTCTTATCCTTTACAAAGTTAAGCTTTATATATTTCTTAGGTGTAGACACTTAACATAATTTGTTATGAGTCATTTTTTTTAAATTGGTGGCCTTGTGCCACATGGAGAGTGGGTGAAGATTAGTAATCTTTACCCACTTATTAGATAACTGGGTAACGTCCCGTTACTCGGTAATTAATCCATTACCCGCATAATTTAAAAATTACCATAAATTACTTAAAATATTACTCACTTTCCACATACCTTATACACCTTAATATCATGGCCATGTTGTACCTTGTATGGTACTAGTCCATAAATACCGGGTATTTTAGCTCGGGCCGTATTTTATCCCAAAATGCAAAATTTCAACGAAACTCATTTTCTTTGATTAGTTTACCCTTTATCCATCACGACACTTACTTATGGCTTGTTATAAATAGCATAAATGTGTATATCCTCAAGATAGTCTCATCCCCGAGTCTACGTCGATTAATTGAAGACTAAACTTTAACATACGAAAATGCAAGATGTAACATCTCATTTTTCGAGCTTCCATTAATTTATTTATGACCTACATTCACGTACGAAAAAATATGGGGGGTAACATCATTTCCCCCTTTGGAACATTCGTCCTCGAATGTTGACTGATGCACTTATCATTTCATAACTTATGCCTTCTGAATAATTTAGTTCTATCCTTGCCATCTAGTAAATTATTCTGTGAATAATTCCAAAGTCCAGGGAATTCCCCACTTTAGGACTCTTTCTCACACCATGACTTATGGTTAAAATCATTCCATCTCGTAATTGTTGTTACCTTCTATCATGCAGCCTGTACGACTTTGACCTTGTAAGTGCGCCTATGCGACTCTTCTCCCCTTTTTTCCTCCAACCTTTGGCCAATCTCTAGGCCTCACTTTGTAAACATAAACAGTGCTTCACAAGATTTCCTTCTGGGCATTTATAGGTATACTTAAGTCCTTTACTCGATACTTTGTGGAACTTGCGAATATGGTCATATCTTATTTCATAGGTCTGGTTATCCATTCATACGACTTTGCTGCATTTCCATGGGTTATACTATACCATAATTGTTTTTTTATTTACTTCAATCTATCTTTACTGAGGTATGATTACCAAGATCCCAGTTACTTTTGTTACCTATCCTTTAGGTATAAATCTCAGTCCTTCAATGCTCCTTCATTACCGTTCGCCTTAAGAATCATGGCCTAATCTCATGTCATACTTTGTAACTTGTATCTGACCATTGTTGATTCGCCTCAATGTTGATCTATTATCCCTTACTTGAAGAATTTAAACTTCTTACGTAATACAATTGAGGAATATTTGAAGTGATTTCCATGATCATATTTCATAGTGTCTCAATGTGATTCACCTTATGGGAGTATCCTAATTTCGTGCCGCCAGCGAAATCTTTTCTCCTTCTCTTCGTCTATTTTATTTTATTTTTATAAATCATTATTCAAATGAAGGCCCAAACGCCATCCTTTATCTATCACAATTATACCCTCATTTTATTACTAGGTCAGCATTTCATTTTTTCTAAATGCTATTAATCTTAGGTTCCTTTGAGTTCATTCAGACTATACTAAACTTTCTCTTGTTTTCATGGACTTAATCCTGAGGACTTATCCATTCTCGTCAACTTTTTACTTGCCTTTCCTCATCCTTACTCATGTTTCCTTAAAATTTTGTCGATCTACCATACTTTAGCTTGTGACCTATACATATTCATATATAAACTTTCCTTCAAATTGCTTGCACCATAGATTTCCTTATGTTATTCTGGATTTTCAAGCGAGACATCACATCGTCTCCAAGTTTTCTCTATTCTCTTAGCTATATCTCTCAGTACTTAGAAACCATAGGCTGGAAGACATGCCGCCGATGATGCCGCTATCATTCCCGGTTATTGGACTCCCGTGTTTATAGCCTTCTATCCAAAATATGGACTATTCACAACTTTCTGCATTTGAGTATCTCGTACGTTGTTCACTTTTACCGTACTTACTTAAAATCTCGTATCATATCTTTTATCTCCTTCATAACCTCCTTTCCACCTAGGTGTAATTCACATCCATAACTTGAAGCTCTATTATAATACTCGCACCTCTGGTACATACACGATCCGGTAGGAGCTTCATACTGACTTCTTATGAGACTGGTACTTCTTCTAACTTGCTTCCTTGTAGAGCCATTATAGATTATGATTGTTGTGTTATTTCTCTTGAACATATAATATTAAGAGTGATTATGTCATGTTCTCCAGCACAACTTCTATAACTTTTCTAGGTCCAATAATCAGACTCCTGATTTACTTAGGTGATGTAATTCTTTAGTTTCCTCTTCCTTCTGATCAGCTTTTACGTAGGCTTAAGCTATTTTCCGATATGTGGCTCATGGTATCAGTTATTACCTTAGCCTTTTATGGGCGTTATGGAATATCCATGATGCAATCTTCTAACAATTCAACCTTTTGTCTATGCCCCAGGCTCAATTCTTTCTTTTAACTTATACCGGAGTCTTCTATAGTTGTATGATTGTCAAAAAATATGTTGCCTGGATAATGCTCCAAAATCTTGAGTGTATCCATAGCGTACTAACCCTGGATCTTTGATCAAATAATTCTTTTGTTCCATCTTAGCTTTCTTTCAACGTAAGCTATTACTTTTCCTGGTCTTTCTGCCCCTTGGTTCATCCATACTTAGCTTATCTTAGTGCCCACACTTGCCAGAGTTTTCATACAACTCATATGATCTCGAATATTACTTTTAATTCTTACTTCCCGTTCATTAGCCACGATAGTTGCCACTTTCCTTTGGAATTCTTACAATGTTGTTGCGAGATTATTGTTATACGACCATTTCCTCTTTAGGTCGTTGTGCTTAGGTTGAAGCCTTTTTTCTTATCTCCTCAGCTAGTCTTTCGTTGTAGTACTTAGGGAGAACCCTTGACTCTCTTAAAGTTGTGAGCTTATTACGGACCTTTTTTATGTCCTTACTTGCCTATAATCATCCATAGTTTCTTACTTCCATGCCCTTGTGCTTGTATGGTTGCTTCTGAACTGATATTTTGACTGCCTTCCCAGTGGCACTTTCTTTTATCCCCGTAACATTCATACGTATCTTTAACTACCCCGACTCTTATTTGAATACATCTCAAGTATTATAATGATATTCTTCGAGGCTGAACACTCCATGTTGGGTTCTACTATGTTTATCTCACACGATCTGATGATTCGTCTATAACCTCTTGTTTAGCCATAACTGGGATCTTCCTGACCAATTAATAACTACTCGTTGGCCCATTCTCATATCAATATTCCTCGTAATATTTCTTGGGTTACTTCCTTTGTCTTAACTTACGTCTCGCACTGGCTCCTTATTTATTAATAACAGCTCGGGCAGGAACCTTTACTTCCTCTCCTTGACGTCGTGCTTGCACAATATTCTTGAATCGCAGCGTATCTGTAAGATTTGGATAAGTGCCATCTCATTCCTCTTTCATTTATTACATTCTTCCTTTACCATTCCATAGTCACTAGAACCACTTAATTCTGGCTTAATGCCACATTACTCCATATTCCCCCCTTTAGGGATGTACTAAAAACTGAAGCCATGAGGATCTAACTATATATATTTTACCTCTTCATCTTTGGCGTCGTTTCTCAACATCAATGATCCTTACTTGCCTTGCGGCAATTCTTCTGTACCAAGGATGACAAATTCCCTTACTCGTGAGGGTGACACTTAGCGTAACTGGCACATACAGTCTCTTAAGCTTAACTTTGCTCACATTGCTTGCTCTAGGGAAGCGTCTCCCCGAATGACTATTCTCTGTATTCATCGTGAATCTTCTTCTGTGGTCCCTTCTATTACCGCCGGAACGAAATCTGAAATTCCCATGATGTTGAGTACTTCCCAATTATTCAGTCCCTAATTCATATTTAGTTTATCTTGTTTGCTAATCCATACTGATTTCTCTTACTCTGGGGATTAACTCTCCCTCTGGTAGTCACGTTTGAGTTACGAACTTAGTTCTCGAAATGAGGATATAACCTTATGGCCTATACTCTTTCGTTGTCTTAAGGCTCATCACCTTTCGTCTCTTTCTTCATTTGACTATAGGTTTTGTAACACTCTACCGTTTTCATCAATGTATCACACCTTATTCATAATGCTTCCTTCTCTCTCTTCTTATTACTCTACTAATGTTTCTGCATATCCCTTTTCTTGTGAAAACTTCAATACGACATTCTTTCGCTTTTAGCTTTCCTTTGCTCCATCCAGTGGCTCTTAAAGTTGCTTAACGTTCTCTCTTTACTAGGGACGCGAACCATACTAAGGTAATATGTAATTCTTCAAGGCTTATAGTGCATGTCTTTGTAGTACTCATATCTGGTTGAACTATTTTAAAGTGTACCATCTGGGTGTCTCATAAGGAATCTATTAGCACATTTGCAATACCCTTCAGAAATGTCAACTGTCACAAACAATTCATCCATCATATCTTCTTATACTACTTCTAGTAACCCCCATAGGGCATATCTGGAATAGGTGTGACCAATTATATATACCTCTGTTACTATTGAATATAACTCAAAAAGCTTATGTGCCTCTGCCTAAACGTTGTTAACCTTCATTAACTGGGCGCCTCGTACCCTCATTCACCTTGCTTCTTTTGCTTGTTCAAACTTGTATTTATCTTCTTAATCTCTCATTGTCTTTCACCATAGAGGTGGATAGGCATTCTTGCCTTAAGGCTCCTTATCAAGAGGCTTGCACCTTTCAATACGCACATGATCTGCTGAAGACCTCATACTTACTTATCATAAGCATGATACAAAGTCGAGTTCCTCTAATTCAACACTTCCTCATCTATATCTCTTATCGATCATCTTTCTGAACATAGGCATCGTCTTATTACGAATAAAAATAGAATTTTAGAATTTGAATTCTTATAAGTGAGCTCTACCACACGATCTAGAGTAAGAAGAAAGAGTGACAATCTTAAATGCCCTGTAGCCTCCTGCTTATAAGTGTGGTGCACGACACACCAATAACAAGACTCTACTGGACACGGCTTGTAGACTCCCTAGGATAGAACTGCTTTGATACCATTGTTGTCACGACCCAAACCGATGGGCCGCAACAGGCACCAGGTACCTTACCCAACCGAGTATCAATGTAACGTATCTTTTTTATTACATCATTACATACACATGACATACGGGCCTAATAGGCCAACATAATCCTTTATAAACTCAAAACATAGGCCGGTCGGGCCGTACAATCCTTTATATACACGACATATGTCTACAAGCCTCTAAGAGTACATAAACATCATAAAGGTCGGGATAGAGTCCCACCTTACCAAACAATACGTGTCTAAATCATACTAACCAACGAGCAACTCCGAAGCAAATGGAGCGCACCAACATCTTCCGCTGAGCTGATAGCCTACTTGGAGGGCTCTCGACCTGTCTATCAGGACCTGNTAGAGTAATTGACTCAACCTGTATGTCTGGATAACTATGAAAATAATAAATCACTTTTAGCATCATGCATATGCGTATGAAAGTCATGTCGTGCATAGGTATATGTTTCATAACATCATCAGCCTCTTAGGGCATCCCATCATATCATATCGGCCACTGTGGGCAAAATCATCATCGTATACCAGCTGATCAGGTGGTGGTGCGTATATAACGCCATAACCTTTCCCATATCCCATATATATATATATACATACATATATACGCGTATATAACGCCGTTTGAATATACATACATATATACGTGTATATAACGCCGTTTGAATCATATTTCAGCCACTGTGTGCAACATCATCATCATATACCAGTTGATCAGGTGGTGGTACGTATATAACGCCGTAACCTTTTCCCATATCCCATATACATATATTTACATATATACGCGTATATAACGCCATCTGGTCATGGGTCAATGCACATGTATGAAATGCATGAAAAGTACGTAATAATATCAATATTCCTTCCGGATAAACTTTTCCAACTGCGTATTATTCTGAGACCCATGAACAGAAAATAATAATAATTCTCATGGGGAATCAAGAATATAGACACCCCTACTATTTCTATGAATAGAGTAATTTATAGAAACTGTGTATTTGCTCGTTTCTTCAGTATAATTTGGACCATGCCAAAAGAAAGAAGGGATAGCCTTAACATACCTGGAGTGGTAAAAACTCCGTATAATATTCCTGACGAAGACTGCACCGTACTCTTTTAGAAGCTTGAAATTTGCTCTAACAGAATTTAGCTACGGACCATGCAAAATTAGCTTTTGATTCCTTAGAATCTCAAATGAAATTGCTTCAAACGTTGCTTCTGTTCTATCGCTTGGTGAACCAAAGTTGGAATGGATTTAATCAAAAATTCCAACGTTTGGTTGAAGTTGTTTTGTTTCTAGCTTTTGAATGAATTTGATACTTAATTGATATATCACATTTGAGATCCCTACAATGATATATCTCATTTTCATATTCTTGTAATGAGATAAGACGTCTAAGTCTTATCCTTTACAAAGTTAAGCTTTATATATTTCTTAGGTGTAGACACTTAACATAATTTTTTATGAGTCATTTTTTTAAAATTGGTGGCCTTGTGCCACGTGGAAAGTGGGTGAAGATTAGTAATCTTTACCCACTTATTTAGTTAATTGGGTAATGTCCTGTTACCAGGTAATTAATCCATTACACGCATAATTTAAAAATTACCATAAATTACTTAAAATATTACTCACTTTCCACACACCTTATACACCTTACTATCATGACCATGTGGTACCTTGTATGGTACTAGTCCGTAAATACCGGGTATTTTAGATCGGGCCGTATTTTATCCCAAAATGCAAAATTTCAACGAAACTCTTTTTTTTTTTATTCGTTTACCCTTTATCCATCACGACATTTACTTATGGCTTGTTATAAATAGCATAAATGTGTATATCCTCAAGATAGTCTCATCCCCGAGTCTACGTCGATTAATTGAAGACCAAACTTTAACATACGAAAATGCAAGATGTAACTTCTCATTTTTCGAGCTTCCATCAATTTATTTATGACATACATTCACGTACGAAAAAATATGGGGTGTAACATTACATCAATTGGAAGATTATGATCAAGAAATCAAGGATTTCCCAATCGTACATGGAAGTTCTTCATAAGGTATACATCACACCAAACCACTTCTTTAAAGTCTCCTTTGGTTATAGTAACCATCACACCTCTATCAACCCACTCACCCCGAAATTTATAACGCGACTCTCTTGGAATATAACTCAATCCCAACCATTCAACAAAGGAAGAAGCAATAAAGTTTGTCGCATAGTGAGTACTTATAGCAACCAAACAACCCATAGCCTTCTACATTCGCTACATAATGCCTCAAATTTATTTTTCTCTCACTTTCATGATAAAAGATTTCAACACTTTGAGAAGAATAATTAGTTTCATAAGAAGAATCCACATAACCACCCATACCTCCCTTATGACTCCTTGTACCTACAAAAGAAAACATAAAGCAAGAAAGTTGGTTAGTAAAAAATAGGACCTCACAATTTACTCCGTTACTTAGTGTTTCACTCAATATAGGTGTCACTCAACACTCGTGCTTACCCTCAAAGGTCAAAAGCTTTTGCGACCTCACTCAGTTAAACTCACCACTCAAGCCTTTTTTCACATAAGGGTACAAGTATCGGTTTGGAATGGAATTTATGCGACACCAAAGAAAGCACAATTAAAAGCAAACGGACTTGAGCCAAACAATTCATAACGAAAATAAAGAGAAAAGCACGAAAAAAATAACACGAAATAAAATAAGAACACAAAGAAACTAGAATAATACTCGATAAGAACAATTATCAAGTTTAATCTAGTTGAGAGGTACTACAAATTTGAAGAAAGAAAAGAAACTACAAAACTAGACACTTCTTCAAATTTTGGTCATATTTGCAAAACTGGCTAATTTTGTAAAAATTGGTCGCCTTTGCACAACTGGGCAGGTTTGCGTACTGCTGAACCTTTCTGGACAGTGTACAGCCTGCAGATTTCTTCCTCTGCCTGATACAGTGAAGCCAACTCCCCAAATAATTCGAAGTGTAGACAGTGCAGCCAAAACTGAAAAGCCGCACGAAAATGTAATTGGTGCAACTAGGCAGCTTCAGTCAGCTGAACACTGGAGAATCGGTTAGGAATCCGGAAAAGTTTTGCAGAAGAATCAGTTCCTCTTGAACTTTGGAGCAGAATCAGTTGTCAAAAATGATACAGGTAACTTCAACTGATTTCCAACCAACTGCCATTTCACTAGCTCCCGCAAGATCTTCAGCAACAAACCATTTGAATTCCAATCATTAACTGAAAGGAATTCACAATGTTAGTCAAAATTGGTTCACACTTTGACATTGCAAAAAATTAGAGCAACATCTGACACCTAGACTGTCTCAACAGGTGCAACGAACTGATGCAAAAAAAAAATAGTGAGGAACTGTTGCAGGAACTGGGCTAAAACTTGCAGTAGTTTTCTGCACAAATATTGCAGAAAAATTGATCAAAAACAGCCTAAATTTCATATGTTAGTTGCTGCAATCCTGCTGTATGAACACTGCTCCAACTGATGCAACTCTTGTTGTCATACACTGCTCAACTTAGGTTCAAAAACTGGTATAAAGGAGTGCAAGTTTATACCAAAAATGCAAGAATAGGGCAGTAATTTGCAGTAGTCTAACAGTCCAGACAATTGTCCAAAATACTGCAAGTTTTCAGCTCAATTTACTGCTCAATGGAGGCCCCTTCTCAGCAGATACTAGCAGCTAATTTCATACTGAACTCAACTTCTCAAAAATCAGCAGAAACCAAAATTCTTTTCCACAGTTTTGGTCGGCTCAAATGTTCAGAAATCAGCTGTCCAGAGAGAGTTTCAACTCAAGGATTGAATTAAAATCAACTTTCAGCTACTCAAATGGTACATAAAGAGGGGAGAAACTGCAGATTTATCGTTGTTTCAACAGCTTCCAATAGCAGCTCAAAAACCTCAGAAATCCAATCCAAAATTTGTCCCAAACTACTCAATGAACTCAGCTCAAACACTTTCTAATTGAAACAGCAGTAGCGACACAGAATTCTAGCAATAATAGACCTCCAGTTGTTCATCTCTCAACAGAAACAAGGACTTCAAGCTTAGAAAATCAGAAACTCAATTGTCATTACCAGCAACAAGAGCAATATGAATTTTTAGTTTTTCAACTCAAGCACTCGAGCGCAAATGGAAAGTACAAGAAATTGCAGGTTGTTCTTCGAAGTCGAACTCAAACACAGGCGAACCAATCAGTTAATCAAGCAATAAACTACACAAGTCGACTTTATTGATTCATACTCAATCACAAATCATTCACGAAATCAGCCGATGGTTCAAACCCAATAGAAAATTCCCAGAACTCATATAATGCTACATCGGACTCGATGATTTTAGTTCAAAGCTCAGAGGAACAGAGAATACTCAAGGAATCAAACCTGATTGCTTGTGGAATTGGTTATGTGTCGACGCGTAAGGACGATGCGTAGGCTATGCAACTTCAAACTCAATCCCAGAAGTTGAAGAACACAACAGCAAGTTCTTCAACCAATTTGATTGCTCAATCCAAATCTAGCTTAATCACTGAATCGTGGAGGCGAAAGTTTGCGTGGCGATGCTCGACTTCAAATTTTGAGCCCAGAAATTCGATTGTTCGAGTTCGTCAACTGGTTCAATTTACTCAAACCAAAATCAGTTAATCCTTCACCAAATCGAGCCAAACTTCATAAATGACTTCCAAATAACTTCAGGAACAAACTCCAGCGTTCAATTTCTAGAGAGGATCACAAAATCAGAAGAACCCAGCTCGTCGTCTTCTCCGAGATTGAGTTCAAAATTTCTGATCGAATCCCTATCGAATTAATTTTCAATCGACACCAATAGGTAGCTTCAGCTTCAAATATCTTATGAATCAAAATCCCAGTGATTCAATTTGTTCAAACATTAACGAAATCAGAAGGCCAAGCCCGTCGTCCTCTCCAAAATTAAGTTCGAACTCTTCAATCAAAAACCTAGAAATTCAATGTTAATCGGACTAACCCTTCAGATTCAGCTTCGTGTTGACGTTTCTAACAAGAATCACAAACACCCAATCGATTTTGAACTCAAATCCTCAACGAAATTCAAATCTGAGCTAAGCCCAGAAACCCGAAGTCGCAAATGGAGTGGAATTCGAACTAGAACCCAAGTAACCAACGACTCTCAACTGTTATCAGTCGATTTTCAGTGGATTCAACAATTTTCGGACACAAAATTTGACAGAGAGATCAAAAACTTCGATATTTTTTGATTTTTTTTTTTAATTTTCTGATTTGTTTATAATCAAAACAAAGAGACAAGGATTGATAAAACAATCAAAAACCTATGCTCTCATGATACCTATTCGTATCGAAAGCACGGATAATGCAAAAATATGCGGAACCAAAAAGACGTAAGATTAGGGTTTAAAAATAAAGAAATACAAGAATCTAATTATGAACTAGGTAGACGCCTTGAATTTCTATAATAAACACTAATCTAGGAACAACAAAAATAACTAATACGGATTAAGCTAAGCATAAAATACAATTCAAAGCCCTAAAAGATATATCAACTAGAACAACCGAATTAACATTCAAATACAAAAGATAACTCAAGAGTATGAACATGAACTCATACATGATAAACCTAATATAGATAATTTAAAAAACATGGTAAATAAAGAGAAATAAAAGATACCCTAAACCTCTCAAGGTTTGGTCTTTGTTTATCAATTCATCATCAAAAGCCTATTCTAAAATGAGAGGAAGTGACTATTTATACTAGAGTACTATTTAGGCTAAATAACTAAAATATCCTTAGTTTTATAAGACCAGCCTAAATAACTAAATTGCTAATATGACCTTCTTAATCTTGGCTCCTTTAAAGCACTTCAATGCTATAATGTTGACTTGAAAATTATCCTCGCTAAGCGTGCTCATCTGGCATGTATCAAATTTTGACCACAAGTCGTGGTGCGAGAAAGAGGCCGAAAGGGGGGAATGCCCTGGCCATTGGATTTATTCACAGAACAGCTGCCTAGATAGCGAGAAGAGTACTAAAGTATTTAGAAGACATAAGTTATGAAAATGATAAGTGCATCAGTCAACATGCGAGGACGAATATTCCAAAGGGGGGAATGATGTTACACCCCATATTTTCGTACGTGAAAGTACGCCATAAGTAAATTGATGGAATCTCGGAAATGAGATGTTACATCTCATATTTTCGTATGTTAAAGAGTTAATCGACGTAAGTTCAGGAATGAGATTATTTTGAGATTATAAGCATTATGATATTTCAAACAAGTGATGAGTAAATTAGTGAAGGTTAAAGGGTAAACGAATCAAAGAAAATGAATTTCGTTGAAGGTTGTCAATTTGGGATAAAATACGGCCCGAGCTAAAATATCCAGTATGGATGGACTAGTGTCATACAAGGTACCACATGACTATGATAGTAAGGTGTATAAAATGTGTTAAAATTGATTAGTATTTTTAGTAACTTGAGATAATTCTTAATTATGTGGATAGTTGATTAATTGTGGAGATAATTATGATATTAAATAGGATTAAGTGGATAAAGATTTTTTTTCTATGGGATGCCACATGTCACTAAGTTAGGCAAAGGTGACACCAATGTGTATGATGAGTCATAACACATAAGGTGCGTTGTTTACACGTGAAATATTCTTTGGATGAATAAATTTAATGATTGTTGCTATTGATTGTATTTTAGGATGATTGTTGATTGAATATAGAATTAGTGTTCCCCGGAGAACCCTTATGGACGTTCCATTTCCTTTTCAAACTACAAGAAATGCAACCCTTCTGGTTAACTCAATTTATCTTAGTCCACGAAGA
The DNA here is from genome assembly GCA_005239525.1 of Nicotiana knightiana. Taxonomy (NCBI): domain Eukaryota; kingdom Viridiplantae; phylum Streptophyta; class Magnoliopsida; order Solanales; family Solanaceae; genus Nicotiana; species Nicotiana knightiana. Next base: position 29,282 of record ML401647.1, read on the forward strand.
TAAGCAAAGCCGAAATCTTGGTATATTTGAGCGTGAGCTTGATTTCTCAGGTATATTAAAGATTCTTTTTTTATTTTTGGCCTGATACAAACGAAACGAGCAAACGCACAACTTTCATAACTGATTCTATTCATAGAAGTACTAGGGGTGTGTATGTTCTTGATTCCCCATATGACATATTATTATATCTTCAGTTCATGGGTCTCAGAAAAATACGTAGTTGATAGAGTTTATCCGATAGGTATATGATCTTATTATTTCTTATGTATTTCATTCATTTATACATGTACATTGGCCCATAACCATATGGCATTATATACGCCTATATTATATGTATGTGGGATATGGGAGAAGGTTACGGCGTTATATACGCACCACCACCTCATCAGCTGGTATCCGTTGATGATTTTGCCGATAGTGGTCGAGATGATACGAGAGGATGCCCTCAAAGGCTTGATGATATTATGTACGCATGCATGGTATGACATTTATACGAATATGCATGGCATTATAAAATTAATGATTTATTGAGTTATTCAGACTTACATGTTGAGTCTTTTACTCCATGTTTCTCTCATGTCTATTGTTTACTGATTTTTATTCCTTACATACTCGGTTCATTATTTGTACTGACATACCTTTTGCCTGGGGACTCTGCGTTTCATGCCTGCAAGTCCCGATAGACATGTCGAGAGTCCTCCAAGTAAGCCATCAGCTCAGCGGAAAGGTGTTGGTGAGCTCCATTTGCTCCTGAGTTACTTATTTGGTCAGTATAATTAGGACATGTATTGATTGGTATGGCGGAACCCAATCCCGACCTTTATGATACTTACGTATTCTTAGAGACTTGTAGACAGATGTCATGTATACGGATACTTGTATGGTCTTATCGGCCTATGTTTTGAGTTCACAAATGATCATGTTGGCCTTATAGGTTCGTATGTCACGTGTATAAATTTCTATATCAGGTTATGTCGTTCTATGTCGAGTGTTCCCTCGTGCTTATTCTAGTTATCTCTTGACAGCATTTCCGGCTCATTTACCTATGAAAGTAGACATGATACGTTATGTTGGTACTCGGTTGATTAAGGTACTTGGTGCCCGTTGCGGCCCATAGGTTTGGGTCGTGACAGCACCGTGAGGGATTGTGACTTGGTCCATCCCGTGAGACTGTAAAGTCGAATAGGTTATGATACATGTTGAACCTTCCTACTTATTGATATCGTATTCAGTCGTAGCATTTTTTGTATATTATACCTCAGTCTTTGTTATTCCTTGTTGATATGTTATAGCATTGTGATTTGGGTTGATTCTCTTTCATTACTGAGGGTCATGAGACTAAAGAGGCTCCTGACAGAGTGAGGTTGAGGGCTTATTTGTGAAGTATTGATACCGTAGCACGTGAGTTGTCCGTGCGGATTGTGATATGATATTGTAGCACGTGAGTTGTCCGTGCGGATCTTGATATGATACTATAGCACGTGAGTTGTCTGTGTAACACGTGAGTTGCCCGTGCGGATTATAGCACTTGGATTGTAGGAGCCCCTCCGGAGTCTGTACACTCCCAGTGAGCGCAGGAACCTATTGAGTGTGTGTATTGAGGGCGGAGAGCCGAGTGTTGAGCTATTGAGAGCTTGAGTGACTATACCTTGAGTGGTTGCATTTGTCTTCTTTGTTGTTGCATTTAGCTGATTCATGCTACTGTTCTGAACTTTCGAAAAAAATATTATAATTGGTTTTTCTTGAACTTAGTAAATATGCAACAGGTTTGACTCATATTGGCGGAATTGACTCATGTTTATTTTCATTGTTGAAAATTACTGAAATGAACTGTATTTTATAGCTCGTCACTGCTTCTCAGTTCCTTAGTTATTTGTATTACTTGTTGAGTTGGTTGTACTCATGCTACACCCTGCACTTCATGTGCAGATCCAGGTGTGTCTGATCATTAGAGGTCGTTGAGTTCGTGCGCGATCGAGTATCGGAGACTTATGAGGTAGTTGGCGGCGTCCGCATACCTTGTCTCTCCTTTTATGCTATCTTTCTTTTATGTACTGATATTTAGATACACACTCTTGTAGACATTATTTTTATTAGACTAGCTATCTAGATGCTCATGACTTTGTGACACCCTTATGTTTCGGGTTATCTTTCCGCATTATATTTTGAGTCAAACTCCTGTTTTTATGAAAATCCTGTTATGAAAAAGGCTTTTGATTTATCCTTTATGAAATGTTGAAGTATTTTGAAAATTGGCTTGCCTAGTACCACCGATAGGTGCCATCACGACAAGTTAGAGTTTTGGGTCGTGACAAGTTGGTATCAGAGCCTAGGTTACATAGGTCTCACGAGTTATGAGCAGGTTTAATAGAGTCTTGCAGATCGGTACGGAGACGTCTGTACTTATCTTCGAGAGATTGCCGAACCCTTAGGAAAATTCACATTCTTGAATGCTTGTCGTGCGAATCTGTTGATTCTGATAACTAAACTTTTGTTATTTCATTCTCCCATAGATGGTGAGGACCCATACCACTGGGCAGGATGGGAATCCACTAGTACCACCAGCCAGGGACGCGAGAGGTCGAGGTCGCAATAGAGGTCGCGGTAGGGGCATAGGTGCAACTTGCACAACAGCGAGGGCAGTACCTGCAGATCCACCAGTTGTCCTAGATCAGGACCAAGTCCCAGTTATGGATGCACCAGCGGTGCCCATCGTGATTCCAGAACTTCAGGAGGCCTTAGCTCAGATTCTGACTGTGTGCATCGTCCTTGCTCAGGCGGTCTCTGTTTCGACGGCAACAGCCACTTCTCAGGCCGGGGAGGCACCTATAGTCCCTCCGGCCGCACACCAGAGTAGGTGATGCATGGGCGCAGACACCGGGGGACCAACAACCCAGCCGGTTGCAGCTGCTCAGGACTATGTGTTCCTGCTATCCTGAGGATGAGCAGCGTAGATTGGAGAGGTTTGGTAGACTCCAGCCTCCATCTTTCAGTGGTGAAGAGAAAGATGATGCACAGGGCTTCTTGGATATGTGTTAGAGGATACTCCGTACTACAAGTATTCTGGAGACTAGTGGGGTCTCGTTCACTACTTTTCAGTTCTTTGGGATGCATTCATTTGGTGAGAGGATTACGAGAGGCGTAAGCCGGTCGGTGCATCACCCCTTACCTGGCAGCAGTTCTCCGTTCTCTTTCTGGAGAAGTTCGTGCCTCAGTCCCGCAGAGAGGCGCTGAACGGGCAGTTTGAGCAGCTTCATCAAGGTGATATGTCTGTGACGCAGTATGAGATGAGCTTCTCAGAGTTGGCCCGACATGCTATATGGTTGGTTCCCATAGGCAGGGAGAGGATCAGGAGGTTCAAAGATGGCCTCACTTTTCATCTACCATTGCTTATGACCATAGAGAGAATGTCTGGTGCTAGTTTTGATGAGGTTTTCGACATTTCTCATCATATTGAGATGGTTCACAGCTAGGAGCTGGTTGAGAGGGAGGCTAAAAGGCCTCATGGACAGGGTGGAATCGGCGGTGTTCCTTCTAGGGGTCAATTCCAGCACGGTAGGGGTCATCCATTCAGACATGCTCAGGCGGCTCGCGTAGTTCACTGTGGTGTATCATCTGGCCATGGGTACCAGCAGGGCCAGTTGTTATTTAGTGCACTACCAGTGTAGAGTTCTCACCATGCCTCATCAGCTCATGTTTCCACGGGTAGTTCCTCGGGGCATCAAGAGCAACAGTTCCATTATAGGAGGGGTTGTTTCGAGTGAGGAGATTTTGGTCACATTAAGAGAGATTTACCTAGGTTGCTGAGTGGGGCTCCACAGCAGAGTACTTGGCCGATGGTACCAGCACCAGTAGCTCCACCACCCATACAACCAGCTCGAGGTGGGGCTCAGTAAGCTAGGGGTAGCCCAAGAGGGGAAGGTCGATCAGGGGGTGGACAGGCCCGTTTCTATACCCTCCCTGCCAGACAAGATGTCATTTCTTTAGATGTTGTGATTATAGGTATTGTCTCAGTTTTCCACAAAGATGCTTCTATATTATTTGACCCTGGTTCCACTTATTCATATGTGTCCTCGTATTTCGCTCATTTTTTAGATATGGCCCGCGAGTCTCTATTTTTGTCTGTTCATGTATCTACTCTGGTGGGCGATACTATTATTATGAACCGTGTATATCGGTCATGTGTGGTGACTATTGGGAGTCTCGAGACCAGAGTAGATCTTTTGATGCTTAGTATGGTCGATCATTTGCTGCTTAGTATGGATTTTGATCTTTTGCTGCTAAGACCGTGATGTTGGCGATGCCGGGGTTGCCAAGGGTTGAGCAGAGCGGCTCTATAGACTATGTTCCCAGTAGCGTGATTTCATACTTGAAGGCTTAGCGGATGGTTGAGAAGGGTTTTCTATCCTATTTGGCTTTTTTGAAGGATGTTAGTGCATATGCCCATGCTATTGATTTTGTTCATGTGGTATGTGATTTTCCGGATGTGTTTCCTGCAGACCTGTCGGGCAGGCCGCTTGACAGGGATATTGACTTCGGTATTGATTTGGTGCCGGGCATTCAGCCCATTTCTATTCCACCGTATCGTATGGCACCGACGGAGTTGAAAGAGTTGAAGGAACAACTTCAGGAACTCCTTGATAAGGGGTGTATTCGGCCTAACGTGTCACCTTGGGGTGTGCCAGTTCTATTTGTAAAGAATAAGGATGGTACTATGAGGATGTGCATTGATTACAGGAAGTTGAACAAGGTCGGAATCAAGAACAAGTATCCTTTGCCACCATGATCTATTTGACCAGCTTCAGGGAGCGAGGGTGTTTTCCAAGATTGATTTAAGGTCAGGGTATCACCAGCTGAAGATTCGAGACTCAGACATTCTTAAGACAACTTTCAGGACCCGATATGGCCATTATGAGTTTCTTGTGATGTCTTTTGGGCTAATCAACACCCCAACATCATTCATGCATCTGATGAACAGTGTGTTCCAGGCTTATCTTGACTCGTTCATTATTGTGTTAATTGATGACATCCTGGTGTACTCTCGTAGCCAAGAGGAGCATGCCCAACATCTGAGAAAGTTCTCCAAGTGTGAGTTTTGGCTCAGTTCAATGGCGTTCTTGGGGCACGTGGTGTCCAGTGAGGGCATTCAGATGGATCCAAAGAAGATAGAGGAGGTGCAGAGTTGGCCCAGACCATCCTCAGCCATGGAGATTCGGAGATTTCTTGATTTGGCGGGCTATTACCATTGTTTTGTGGAGGGTTTCTCATCTATTGCATCGCCCGTGACCAAATTGACCCAAAAGGGTTCTCCATTCAGGTGGTCGGATGAGTGCGAGGAGAGATTTCAGAAGCTCAATACTGCTTTGACCACGACTCCAATTCTGGTTCTGCCTTCAGCTTCTAGTTCTTACACAGTGTATTGTGATGTCTCACGGATCAGTATTGGGTGTGTTCTGATGTAGGAGGGTAGAGTGATTTCTTATACTTCGCGCCAGTTGAAGACCCATGAGTAGAATTATCCTATCCTTGATCTTGAGTTAGCAGCTATTGTTCACGCCTTGAAGATTTGGCGGCATTATTTGTATGGTGTTCATTGTGAGATTTACACTAATCATCGGAGTTTGCAGCATCTGTTCAAGCAGAAGTATCTTAACTTACGTCAACGGAGGTGGTTGGAGCTTCTTAAGGACTATGATATCACCATTTTGTACCATCCCGGGAAGGCCAATGTGGTGGCTGATGCCTTGAGTCGTCGGGCGGAGAGTTTGGGGAGCTTAGCATATCTTCTAACAGCACAGAGGCCATTGGCGTTGGATGTTCAGGCCTTAGCTAGCGAGTTTATCAGATTGGATGCCGAGTCGGATATTGGTTTGTATGGTCTCTAGGTCTTCTCTTTATGATCGTATCATGGAGCATCCGTATGCTGATCCGCATCTGCTTGTCCTTCAAGACAGGGTTCAGCGAGGTGATGTCAAGGATGTGACAATTGGTGATGACGGGGTGTTGAGGATGCAGGGCCGGGTATGTGTGCCCAATGTAGATGGGCTACGGGAGTTGATTCTTGAGGAGGCCCACAACTCGCGGTATTCCATCCATCCAAGTGCCGCGAAGATGTACCAGGATTTGAGACAGTAGTATTGGTGGAGGAGGATAAAGAAAGATATAGTTAGGTTTGTAGCTCGGTGTCTCAACTGTCAGCAGGTAAAGTATGAGCATCAGAGACCGGGTGGCTTGCTCCAGATGTTAGAGATCCCAGAGTAGAAGTGGGAGCGGATCACCATGAATTTTGTAGTTAGGCTCCCACGGACTTTGAGGAAGTTCGATGTTATTTGGGTGATTGTAGATCGGCTGACAAAGTCCGCGTACTTCATTCCAGTTGGTACTGCTTATTCTTTAGAGCGGTTGTCTGAGATTTACATCCGAGAGATTGTTCGCCTTCATGGTGTCCCAGTTTCCATCATTTCAGATGGAGGCACAAAGTTTACATCGCGGTTTTGGAGAGTCGTGCAGTGAGAGTTGGGTACTCAGGTTGAATTGAGCACAACCATTCACCCTCAGACGGACAATCCGAGCTCACTATCCAGATATTGGAGGACATGATTCACACTTGTGTCATTGATTTTAGGGGTTCTTGGGACCAGTTTTTGCCGCTCGCGGAGTTTGCATACAACAACAGTTAACAGTCAAGCATTAAGATGGCTCCGTACGAGGCTTTATATGGGAGGCAATGTAGATATCCGGTAGGATGGTTTGAGTCGGGTGAAGCTAGGCTCTTGGGTACAAATTTGGTCCAGGATGCATTAGACAAGTTGAAATTGATTCAGGAGCGACTTCGTACGACGCAGTCTAGATAGAAGAGTTATGCTGACAGGAAGGTCAGTGATGTGCCTTACATGGTCGGGGAGAAGTTTGTGGTGAAGGTATAACCCATGAAGGGTGTTATTAGGTTTGGGAAGAAGGGCAAGTTGAGCCCTCAGTTCATTGGGCCTTTTGAGGTACTACAGAGGATTGGGGAGGTGGCTTACAAGCTTCCCTTGCCACCTAGCTTGTCGAGTGTGCATCCAGTATTTCATGTTTCTATGCTCCGGAAGTATATCAATGATCTGTCTCATCTTTTGGATTTCAGCATGGTTCAGTTGGATGGTTATTTGAGTTGTGATGTGGAGCCGGTGGCCATTTTAGAGCGGCAAGTTTGAAAGTTAAAGTCAAAGGATATAACTTCAATTAAGGTGCATTGGAGAGGTCAACCCATGGAGGAGGTCACTTGGGAGACCGAGCGGGAGATGCGGAGCATATATCCACACCTATTTGAGACTCCAGGTATGTTTCTAGACCCGTTTGAGGATGAACGTTTGTTTAAGAGGGGGATGATGTAATGACCCTACCAGTCATTTCGAGAGTTACAGCCCCATCCCCCTATTTTTTGCTTCTTTTGTGTGCTACATCTTTATTATGACTTACCGGGGTAGTTGGTTCGGTTCCGAAGTAATTTCGGAGTGAACTGAGACACTTAGTCTCTTAATTGGGAGCTTAAGTTGGAAAAAGTCGACCGGATGTCAACTTATGTATAAATGACCTCGAATTTGAATTTTTACGATTCTGTTAGTTCCTTTAGGTGATTTTAGACTTAGGGGTTCGTTCGTAATGTGATTTGGATGTCCGTAGTAGAATTAGGCTTGAATCGACGAAGGTTGGAATTTGGTGAATTTGACCGGTAGTGGAAATTTTTATATCGGGGTCGGATTGGATTTTCGGAAGTTGGAGTAGGTTCGTGGTGTCATTTATGACTTGTGTGCAAAATTTGAGGTCAATCGGACGTGATTTGATAGGTTTCAGCGTCGTTTGTAGAATTTGGAACAAAGTTCACAAGGCTTGAAGTCGTGAGTAATTCGTGTTTTTGATGTTGTTTGAGGTGATTTGAGGTCTCGACTAAGTTCATATGGTGTTTTAAACTTGATGGTAAGTTTGTTTGAGGTCCCGGGGGCCTCGGGTGAGTTTCAGGTGGTTAACGGATCATTTTTGGACTTTGGTTGATGGCCGATATCTGCTGGTGTATTTTTCTGGTTTCCTCTTACGCGTTCGCGAGAGGAGCCTCGTGTTCGTGAAGGGTTAATGTGATCTGGGAAGATTTTATTCTTTGCATTCGCGAAGAAGAGGACGTGAAGGTGTAGTATGCGTGTGCATCGCAAACGCGGGAGTGGTGTCGCGTTCGCGAAGAGAAGTGAGGCAGCTGGGGACCCCAGGTCTTTGGTCTACGCGTTCGCGAGGTATGGGCCGCGTTCGCGATGAGTTGAGCTTGTAAAGCTTCGCATTTGTGAAGCCTTTATTGAGTTTGCGAAGAGATAACTGGGAGGCAGCCTGACTTGGTCTACACGAATGCGAGAGGATGGTCACGTTCGCGAAGAAGGAAATCATGGCAGACAGTATTAATTTCAAAAAAATGAAGGTTTGAACCCATTTTTCATATTTTGAGCTAGAGACCAAGAATTTGGGCAATTCTTGAAAGGATTTCCGTGGAGTTGATTGTATTAAGTGATTTTTACTTGGTTTTGGTTAAATTCCATGATTACATCTTTAATTTTATCATCTAATTTCTGATTTGGGGTGAGAAATTGGGGAAAACGAGGAATAACTCTTGAGTTAGAATTTCGAGATTTTGGATGGGATTTTGTTATTGGATTTGAGTAAATTTAGAATGGTTAGGCTCGTGAGTGAATGGACTTTCAAGTTTTGTGACTTTTGTCAGATTTTGAGACGTGGGCCCGGGGGCCGGGTTCGGGTCGATTTTGGATTTTTTGGCTAGAATTTTATGTTTTCTTTATGGAATTGATTCCTTTAGACTATATTGATTACCTCGTACTGCTTGGGGATAGATTCAGGGCATTTGAAGACTGATTCAAGGGTCAAGGGCATTTCGGAGTAGGATTTTGACGCAGTTGAGGTAAGTAACAGTCTTAAATTTGGTCTTGAGGGTGTTAAACTCCGGAAATTTGGTATGATGTGACTATTTGGAGGTGAAGCACATGCTAGGTGACGGGCGTGTGAGCGTGCACCGTGAGGGATTGTGACTTGCCGTCCTGTGAGACTGTTAAGTCGAATAACCTATTGTTACTTACATGTTTTCCTTGTCTTCTTGCAATTTGTCTTCCATTTATGTTAGAAATCATGCTTAGGCTATGTATTAGTGTTGTAGAAACCCGCAGAGGTTGTGATACCTATTGAACCTTCCTACTTATTGATATTGTACTCAATCGTAGCATTTCTCGTATATTATACCCCAGTCTGTGTTATTCCCTGTTGATACATTATAACATTCTGATTTGGGTTGATTCCCTTTCATTACTGAGGGTCGTGAGACTGCAGAGGTTCCTGAATGAGGGAGGCTGAGGGCCTATTTCTGAGGTATTGTTATCGTATCACGTGAGTTGTCCGTGCAGATTCTGATATGATACTGTAGCGTGTGAGCTGTCTGTGCGGATCTTGATATGATACTATAGCATGTGAGTTGTCCGTGCAACACGTAAGTTGTCCGTGCAGCACGTGAGTTGTCCGTGCAGCACGTGAGTTGTCCGTGCGGATTATAGCGCTTGGGCTGTAGGAGCCCCTCCGGAATCTGTACACCCCAGTGAGCGCATGTACTTATTGAGTGTGTGTATTGAGGGCTGAGAGCCGAGCGATAAGACATTGAGAGCTTGAGTGACTGTACCCTGAGAGGTTGCCTTTTTTTTCCTTGTTGCTGCATTTAGTTGATTCATGCTACTGTTCTGAACTTCCGGAAAGTATTATAATTGGTTTTTCTTGAACTTGGTAAATTTGCAATGGGTTTGAATCATATTGCCGGACTTGACTAATGTCTATTTTCATTGTTGATAATTACTGAAATGAACTGTATTGTATAGCTTGGCACTGCTTCTCAATTCCTTATTCATTTCTGTTACTTGCTTAGTTGGTTGTACTCATGCTACTTCTGCACTTCATGTGCAGATCCTGGTGTGTCAGGTCACGGAGGTCGTTGAGTTCATGCTCGATCGTGTATCGGAGACTTACGAGGTAGCTGTCGGCGTCTGCAGACCTTGTCTTTCCTTCTATGCTATCTTTCTTTTCTGTATTGATACTTAGACACACACTCTTGTAGACACCATTTTTATTAGGCTAGCTATCTAGATGCTCATGACTTGGTGACACCCCGATGTTTGGGGCTATCTTTCCGCATTATATTTTGAGTCAAACTCCTATTTTTATGAAAATCCTGTTACGCAAAACGCTTTTGATTTATCCTTTTATGAAACGTTGAAGTATTTTTGAAAATCAGCTTGCCTAGTACCATTGATAGGCGCCATCACGACATGTTAGAGTTTTGGGTCGTGACAACGCAGTACCAACTATAACCATATTTGAGTGGTAATGTCACGACCCAAACCGATGGGCAGCGACGGGAACCCAGTACCTTACTCAATCGAGCACCAACGTAACGTATCTTTTGTATCATACTATCATAAGTAAATGAGCCGGAGAGGCTGTCGTGAGATGAGTAGAATAAACATGAGAGAATACTCGGCATAGAATGACCCACCTAATATAGAAACTTACATACGGGCCTATAAGGCCAACATGAACATTTGTAACCTCAAAACATAGGCCGACAAGGCCATATAAGTATCCGTATACATGACATCTGTCTACAAGCCTCTAAGAGTACATAAGTGTCATAAGGACCGGGACTATACCAATCAATACATGTCCTAATTATACTGAACAAATAAGCAACTCCAGAACAAATGGAGCGCACCAACACCTTCCGTCGAGCTGATAGCCTACTTGGAGGACTCTCAACCTGTCTATCGGGACCTGCGGGCATGAAGCGTATCGTCACTAGGAAAAAGGGACGTCAATACAAATAATGTACTGAGTATGTAAGGAATGAAAATCAGTAAATAATAGACATGAGAGAAACATAGAATAAAAGACTCAACATGTAAGTCTAAATAACTTTATTAATCATTAATATTTATAATGTCATGCATATGCGTATAAATGTCATATCATGTATAGGTATATGTATATATAACATCATCAAGCCTCTGAGGGCATCCCATCATATCATCTCGACCACTGTGGGCTAAATTATCAACGTATACCAGTTGATCAGGTGGTGGTGCGCATACAACGCCGTAACCTTTTCTCATATCCCATATATATATATATATATATATATATATAATATACATATATACACGTATATAAATGATAAGTACGTCAATAAAATCTCTCGGAATGTCATAAAACCATTATGCCTTTGATTAATATCATGAAATAAACTTTATCAACTTAAGTATTTTCTGAGACCCATGAACAAATGATATAATAATAGGATATATCAAGAACATATGCACCTCTAGCATTTCTATGAATAGAGTCATTTATGAAAGTTGTGCATTTGCTCGTTTCATTTTTATCGTATGGACCATGACAAAAGGAAAGAAGGGATGACCTTAACATACCTGACCCGATTCTCTTAACAATCCCTCTAACACACGTCAATAGCTACAAATCACATAGCGGATCGAAAGATTGCACCGTACTCCCTTAGAATTGTAAATTTCACGCTTTATCGCATTAGGAAGTTTCAAATGAATTCTTGGAGTTCCATATGTCACTTAAAAAGCTTAACATCCAAAGACTTGGAGTTACCAAAGGAATTTCTTGGAGTTCCATCAGTCACTTAACAAGCTTAACATCCAAAGACTTGGAGTTTCAAATGAATTCTTTAAAAGTGTTCGTTGGTAGGCCCCACTTATAACTTTAATGCTTGGCAAGACTTTTTATCTCAAAGTGTTACACCAACGTAGCATACATATTAGTCATACATTACTTTAATCGTCATGGTCCCACGTGGACAAGACAATTCTTACACTTATCCACTTAAATTAATAATTAATCAATTATCTCAAATTACTTAAAATACTACTCATTTTTAACATACTTTAGACACCTTACTATCATGGTCATGTGGTACCTTGTATGACACTAGTCCATAAATACCGGATATTATATCTTGGACCGTATTTTATCCCAACTTGACAATCTTCAACGAAACTCATTTTCTTTGATTCGTTTACCCTTTAAACTTCACAACACTTACTTATCGCCTGTTATAAATGGCATAAATGCTTAACCTAAAAAATAATCTCATTCCCGAGCTTACGTCGATTAACTTACGATAAAATTTTAATGTACGAAAATGCGGGATGTAACATCTCATTTTCGAGCTTATATCAATTTACTTATAGCGTACTTTCACGTACGAAAACATAGGGTGTACCAGGTAAGCACCCGAAAAAGGTAACAAGATCGCTGATTTTTGGGAAAATGAAAGAGGAAGGGCGAGAAGACCCTATGTCTGCTAGGGTTCTTTGTGAAAGAGAGAAAAAGATGAGAGGTGTCGGGTAAAAGAGGGAAAATGATATTAGGGTTTAGGGGTCCATTGTATAAGAAAAGAGGGGAATATGTGTGAGTCGTTGATCATTTAAGATCAATGGTTGGGATTTTAAGAGGTGTTGGGTCGGATATATCAAGTAAAGGCAGTATTTGGATTAGGTCAATATTTTTGGGTCGTCCGATTGGGGTCAGGGGTATTGGGCCTAGGTGTTTTGGACCCAATTGATCCAAAATTTAGCTTAAATTGGGCTACTTTAAAAATACATGTAATTAAAATGTAAAATAATTTTATAAAAAGCTAAATGAACATGAAGAATGAAATACTATTTTGTAAAATTAAACTAAAAGTAGTAAATTAAGATTACAAAAACTAGGAAAGTATTACTTTAGCAAAGAAATATACACCCTTTGTTTCAATTTAGATTAGGTAGTTTGACTCGGCATGGAGCTTAAGAGAAAAGAAGAATACTTTTGAAATTTATGGTCTTAAAAGCTTAAGGGGTAAAAGCTTTGTGGGGTCATGACATCTGTGTGGTTATAAAAGCTTCTCGTTAAGGGTAAAATGAAGAGTTTAAGTTGAATTATTTTCAAATTTAGAAATGTATCATTTATTTTGGAATAGACTAAAAAAGAAAGTAACTCATCTAATCTGAAATAGAGGGAGTAATAAATATAATTAATTATGAAGGATATAGACTATTACTGAAAATAATGCAGAAATAAATATAACATGCAATAAGATTAAAGGGAATACTCAAAATATTTTATACAAAATACTAATAAATGCAAATAAGATGTTTTAATCAATCGGATAATTATAAATAATTTTAAGAAATACAAAAGAAATTATTTATAATATAAAATGCTAGAATCTATCGGAAAAGCTTATAATATAGGTGTAGATTATTTGTATAAAACCTCCATAATAATAATATAAGAAAAAATTCTATGAAGTAATAATAAAATAATAAATTAATATTTTAGACATGTCATGGAGCAATAATGCAGGGAAATATCCTACAAGTAATTCTTTAAAACATAAAAAATATATTATAAAATGTAACAACCCACAAATGCTAAATAAAAAACTATGAGGACAAAATTGAGTACCAATAATCAGTCATTTCAACTGATATTTGTTTCAGTAAATCTCTAATTTACCGTGGCATATGATTTTACCATCATGCTTATACTTATGTAGTACAAATAGGAGGAAAGTTGGATAACCTTTCATATTTACCCGGTATGATTGTAGTAATATGAAGATACTCAATCTTTCCATTATTTATAATCTCAATATGTCAATCACTTCGGTTAATATCTTTGAAACGCGATAAATTGACTTACTACGATATAATAATTTTATTGCCACCAATTTTATGCCTCCAAAATAGTACAAGATTTGCTCTTCTGAAACTTTCAATTACTTTTATACTATAATATCTTTTGTCACACCATCCATATGGTGAATATCTTCTTTACGTAAAAAATTATATTATTATTGTCATGGTCAAAACTATTACAGGCAAGACCTTGTTCTGCTTTACTTTTGCCTTTAATAATTTCTATAAGGTCTAAGGCCTGGAAAAATATTTTCTGGTGTACCATGCAACAACATAGTAATATTCATTCTCTTTATTTAGCTCAAGTCTCCCTTAGAGGTGAGTTGTGGTATTTATCCAACCATGCATGAGCATATCCTTATTCATATCTTTTATCACATATTTCCACATTCACTTCCAGAAATGAGTCTCCATTCATAATGCTTATTACATTTCACATTCTCTTTAAGGAGCGTACTATAATCATCTGGACGTGCTTTATTATTTTTTCATAACACACGATGGTAAACATGACCTTTACCTTTTAAAGGATTATGTGAGAACCCTTATTGTTCTCCTTTTTATAATTACCATCATAATGACTATTATTATTTTGGTCTTTGCCACGCACACGTTCATTCGTCAATTACTTTTCTTCATTAGATTTACTATGCACTGCTACCACATCACTTCAAGAATGAAGCATATCGAGTGATACATACTTCATTATGTTTTCATCAAGAGCACATTATTTATCTCAGTCATTATTTTATATGTATACGGTTGAAATCGGGGCCACCCGATTATACTATTTGATCGAGACCAGAATGCTGCATCGAAGGTCGGTTTCGACTAAGCCACGAAGCTGAGGCATCGAGTTCGAGATCAAAGTTCTTCCGAGATCGAGGTTGGTAACAATCGAAGACAAGAGACACAGACACCGAGTGATATCGGAGATGGCCTAATAATGGAAGAGCGAGATATCCATGACTAGTCGAGGATCACGACTTAATCTCGAAACGGATCAAATCAGAAGCGGTTAATTAGCTAATTATGTGATTTTCTTCTGTAATTAGAGTTATACCATAAGTAGAATTCCTCTGCTATATAAAAGGGAGTTCTAATCCTTTGTAAGGCATCATTATTCATAGAGATCAAAGCAATACAATTCTTTCTTTCTCGCTTACATTACTGTTCATCAACTTGCTTTATCTTTTAATTGTTATAGCACTTATCAGTTCAAGAGTACTTCGACTCGAGGGTTGAGTTATGTCTGCATACTGATTTGCTTTATTTATAATTTAATTCTATTTTTCATCTCCATATTTATCGATTGGTGTTGAGCGAAATCACATATCCTTATAACCACAATATAAAATTTATTATTATCCAAACTTTAGGGTAAACAATTTGGAGCCCACCGTGGGGATAAGGATAATTGTTATTACTTAATATCGATTCTGATAACACGCACTGCTTTACACTTTGTTCTTGTAAGTTTTTTTATTTTCAGGATTAAAATATGTCAAACTCACAAACAACACCCACACATGGTGACAACGGCCTCGGATTTCACGGGGAGAACGACAATGTAGCAGCCCCATGGATCGAGGTGCCTCATGCTGATCTCGAGGGAGCACCAGTCGACGTTAGTTCGCATATCGCCTTAAATGCAAATTTGGGCACAGATCCCGAAGGAAGTGTACACAGAGAAGGCCGGTCTAGTGGTTGAGGTACGCAGGGCGGAGGAGATGGAGGAGTCAGGCTCCAATTAACATTCGAGATGTTACAGGCTCAACAAGCCGGTATTGCACAATTACAAAATCAACATTGAGCGCCTAGTGGGGTCGAACCAGAAGTCGCCCGCCGGACTGAACCAATGCCAGAAAGGTCGAACGCAGTAAATCGGGGACTAAACCCGCCATAATGAAGATGCTCGAGGAACTCACTAAACGAATTGAATAGGGATAAAAGAAACTTGAGGCAAATGATAAGAAAGTAGAGACATACAATTCCCGGGTTGACCAAATACCGGGGGCACCGCCGATTTAAAAGGTATAGACTCAAAGAAGTTTGTGTAGAAGTCGTTCCCCCCAAGAGCGGCTCCGAAGCCCATTCCGAAGAAGTTCCGCATGCCATAAATCCCTAATTACAATAGGAGCATCGATCCCAATGAGCATGTCACCTCATATCCTATACATGCGCCATAAAAGGAAATGATTTGGAAGATGATGAGATCGAATATGTTCTACTGAAGAAATTTGAAGAAACTCTATCAAAGGGAGCAATGATCTGGTATCACAATCTACCACTGAATTCCGTTGACTCATTCACCATGCTTGCAGATTCTTTCGTAAAGGCACATGCCGGGGCAATAAAGGTTGCGACGAGGAAATTGGACCTTTTCAAAGTGAAACAAAAGGATAACAAAATGTTGAGGGAGTTCGTACCTCGGTACCAGATGGAATGCATGGAATTACCACCGATCAAAGACGATTGGCTGTTCAAGCCTTTACTCAGGGGTTGAATGAACGGAGTTCGGTGGCATCACGTCAACTGAAGCAGAATTTAATTGAATATCCGGCGGTAACCTGGGCCGATGTACATAATAGATCCCAGTCGAAGATCAGGGTCGAGGATGATCAGGGTCGAGGATGATTAACGAGGGCCACCTTCAAGAGTTTTTAAGCGATCGAGCCAAAAACCATTTCAGAGAAAGGGACGCCAACAGGAAAAACGAGCAGGAAGAGCCACATCATGTGATTAATATGATTGTAGGTGGGGTCGATATTCCACAAGAGCCCATGTTCAAACGCACTAAAGTATCAATTACTAGGGAAAACAGACTCGGGATTATCTGCCAGAAGGTACCGTATCATTCAACGATGAGGAAGCAGAAGGAATCTCTCAACCCCACAATGACGCTCTGGTAATTTCTATCTTTATGAATAAAATTCAGGTTAAGCGTGTTTTAATTGAAGGGATCTCAACAAATATAATTCAATCGAGGGTCGTGGAGCAACTCGGCCTACAAGATCAAATCGTACCCAGAGCTCGGGTCCTGAATGGTTTCAACATGGCCAGTGAAACCACTAAAGGAGAAATCATTTTACTGGTAAACGTAGCTGGGACTATTCAAGAAACCAAGTTTCATGTAATCGAGGGCGATACGATATACAGTGCCCTGCTCAGAAGACCCTGGATTCAAAATATGAGGGTAGTCCCTTCAACTCTTTACCAAATGCTGAAGTTCCCAATGCCAGATGGGGTGAAAACAATATATGGGGAACAACACGCTGCAAAAGAAATTTTC
Organism: Nicotiana knightiana; assembly: GCA_005239525.1. Classification (NCBI taxonomy): domain Eukaryota; kingdom Viridiplantae; phylum Streptophyta; class Magnoliopsida; order Solanales; family Solanaceae; genus Nicotiana; species Nicotiana knightiana. The sequence goes on from ML401647.1 coordinate 46,355, forward strand.
GCGGCTGATGAGGTAATACCGATATCGCCTCTCTCGTCAACAAAGGGATCGGAGGTCAAAGGAAAATATGAGGCTAAATATCAACCACAACCACCAGCCTCGACTCGATCAGAAAAGCAGGGAACAGAAGAGGACGACGACTACTGGATCCCTCGATCCTTCATTTTCCCCGAAGATTTCAACGCCACCAAATCAACAGTCGAAGAGTTGGAACAAGTTATATTGATCGGATACCTACCCGATCGAAAGGTATACTTGGGTACGGGGTTAACCCCCAAACTCAGAAAAAAAACTCATTAAATTTCTTATTGATAATATGGATTGTTTTGCTCGGTCCAACTTAGATATGACAGGGATCCCACCGGAGATCACAACACATCTATTGAGCCTAGACCCGAAGTTCAGATTGGTAAAACAAAAGAGAAGGCTCTAGTCCGAGGTAAAATGCATTCATCAAGGACGAGGTAACCAAACTTCTCAAAATATGATCTATTCGGGAAGTAAAATATCTCGAATGGTTAGAAAATGTAGTTGTAGTCCCTAAAAAGGGGAACAAACTTAGGATGTTCTTAGATTATAAAGATTTAAACAAAGCATGTCCCAAAGACTTTTTTCCTCTGCCGAATATCGGTCACATGATCGATGTCACGGCCGTCCATGAGATCCTTAGTTTTCTCGACACCTACTCCGGGTACAATCAAATTCAAATGAACCCGGAGGATCATGAAAAGACTTCATTCATCACTAAATACGACACCTATTGTTATAATATAATGCCGGTTGGGCTAAAAAATGCTGGTGCTGCTTACCAACGCCTAGTGAACAAAATGTTCGAAGAACAAATAGGTAAATCAATGGAGGTCTATATTAACGATATGCTAATTAAGTCCCTGCACGCAGAGAACCATTTGACACATTTGCAGGAAACCTTCAATATATTGAGAAAATACAACATGAAGCTCAATCCTGAGAAATGCGCATTCGGGGTCGGTTCGGGAAAGTTCCTCGGCTTTATGGTGTCAAATCGAGGGATCGAGATCAACCCTGATAAAATCAAGGCAATCGAAGACATCACAGTCGTGGACAATGTTAAGACCGTACAAAGATTAACGGGACGAATAACAGCCTTAATCCGGTTGATCTCGAGGTCTTCAGATCGAAGAACATGTTCTTCTCACTGCTCAAAAAGAAGAACAATTTTGCTTGGACCCCGAAATGCCAACATGCATTGAAAGAATGAAAGCGGTACCTCTCGAGCCCACCACTACTTCATACTCCGAAAGCGGACAAGAAACTTTACTTATATTTAGCAGTCTCGAAAATCGCGGTAACTGGGGTACTAGTTCGAGAAGAGCAAGGTACGTAATTTCATATTTACTATGTTATTCGAACTCTAGGTGAGGCCGAGACTCGATACCCACACTTAGAAAAATTAGCGCTTGCTTTAATAAGCGCCTCTAGGAAACTAAAACCATATTTTCAGTGTCACCCAACTTTTATGGTGACCACTTATCCTCTTCGTAATGTTTTACATAAGCCTAAACTCTCGGACCGATTAGCCAAATGGGCCGTCAAAATCAATGTGTATGATATCGAGTATCAGCCCCGAACGACCATCAAGTCTCAAATCTTAGCCGATTTCGTGGCCAATTTCATAGGTCGAAAAGGAACTTTTGTTAAAAACGGACACATCTTCGGGTGTGTGGACCCTTTTCACAGACGACGCTTCGAATGTGAGGGGGTCCGGGCTAGGCATCATTTTGAAGTGGCCCACAGGTAATACGATTAGACAATCTATCAAAACTTCTAAGTTGACTAACAATGAGGCCGAGTATGAGGCCATGATTGCAGGTCTCAAATTGGCTAAATGCTTGGGAGCAGAGGTCATCGAGGAAAAATGTGACTCCCTACTTGTGGTAAACCAAATCAACAGAACCTTCAAGGTTCGTGAGGATCGAAGGTAGAGGTACTTGGATAAACTGCAGGTAATGCTACATCGGTTTAAAGAATGGACCCTAACATGTGCCTCGAGAACAGAACAGTAAGGCCGACGCCCTCGCAAATTTGGGGTCATCAGTCGAAGACGACGAAATTAGCTCGGGGAATGTCGTACAACTTTCGAAGTCAGTAATCGAAGAAGGTCACGCCAAAATAATCTCCACAAACCTAACTTGGGATTGGAGGAATAAATATATCGAGTATCTGAAACGGGAAGCTCCTATCAGACCCTAAAGAATCTAGGACTCTACGAAGAAAGGTTGCACGATTCACATTGGCCGAAGATGGAACATTATACAGAAGGATGTTCGATGGACCGTTGGCAATATGTATCGGTCCTGGAGACACTGACTATCTGTATGCGGTTGAAATCGGGGCCACCCAATTTTACTATTTGATCGAGACGGAAATGTTGCATCGAAGGTCAGTATTGGCTAAGTCACGAAGCTGAGGCATAGAGTTCGAGATCGAAGTCTCTTTCGAGATCGAGGTTGGTAACAATCGAAGCCAAGAGAGACAGACACTGAGTGGTATCGGAGATGGCCTAATAACGGAAGAGCAAGATATCCGTGACTGGTCGAGGATCACGGCGTAAATCTCGGAACTGATCAAATCAGAAGCGGTTAATTAGCTAACTATGTGATTTCTTCTGTAATTAGAGTTATACCATAAGTAGAATTCCTCTACTATATCAAGGGGAGTTCTAATCCTTTGTAAGACATCAGTATTCACAGAGATCAAAGCAATACAATTCTTTCTTTCTCGCTTACATTACTATTCATCAACTTGCTCTATCTTTTAATTGTTCTTGCACTTATCAGTTCGAGAGTACTGTGACTCGAGGGTTGAGTTCTGTCTGCATAGTGGTTCTCTTTATTTACAATTTAATTCTATCGTTCATTTCCATATTTATCGATCGATGTTGAGTGAAATCACATATCTTTAAAACCACAATATAAACTTAATTGTTATCCAAATTTTAGGGTAAACAATATCACCAGTATGGTGCATTGCGAGTCAAACCAAAGTCTTACCATATAAAGACATGTTAGGCCGTAATACGTTGGGATTTAAACATAACGTCTTATATCATAGTGCACCAAAATTCGAATATGATGCCTTATTTCTACACAAGGTGCAACCTCTATATTTGGAGATTATAAAATTTTTGGCTAGATTCATGCACATAACATATTAAGAAACTAATATGAAAATAGTACTTTAGTAAAGATAAAAAAAAAGTAGAGAAGAAAAGAGAACTTTATTGTTTCTTCCAAGTATTTTCAAGTGTAATACAAAATGACTTCTCATCCTTTATTTATAGTACCACATAGAAGTATACAAAAGGAATGCCATAATCATGACATTAAGCATTTGAGATCACGTAGGAGGTGAGAGTTATAACATAATAGGAATGAGTAATGGGAGTTATGCATATAATTGAGAAGCGTAATGTGAGTCACTTCTTTAAAAGTTATGGGCATCCACTATCAGATACTCTATCCGTTTTAATTTAAATGATGCAGTTTGACTTGACATAAAATTTAAAATAAAAAAAAGAAGACTTTTGAAATATGTGGTCCTAAAAGCTTAAAGGGCAAAGCTTTATGGAGTGATATTTGTATGACTATAAAAACTTCTCATTAAGGATAAAATGAAAAGTTAAATTTAAATTGTTTTCAAATATAGAAATATATCATTCTTTTTAGAATAGACTAATAAAGAAAATGTGACATTGAAATTGAAACTGAAACGGAGAGACTAATTGTTTAAAACATAATTAAAATTTAACTCAAAATATTAATAATAAAAATTAATTTTACATCGCCAACACGGACCATTTAATTTAGTCAGATGATTGGAATTTAAGTAATTTTTAAAAGAATTCAAACATCATCTCATTGAATCAATTTCGTGAAAAGTAGACAACAAAAGGCACTACTTAAAATTTAGTGAAAAGTAGACAAGGAAATGCCACTAATTAAAATTTCGTGGCGGAGGAAAATATTGGAGGGTACTCCAAAAATTAAGAAGTACCGCCAAGTGCCACGTCACCAATATCCTTGACCTATATTCCAACCAATCAGAACACACCATAGGCTCCTATATAATAGCTTAAAAAATATTTTAACTTCAAAAATATTTTAAATTAAAAGCACTTAAAATAAACCCATACAAAGGCCACATATTCCCAGCTCCATTTCCTCATTCCTCAGTATCACATTTCCCACCATTCCCCTCTCTCGCTGCACTTTCAAATCTAGGGTTAGGTTTAGGATTTTCGTATCTTCTTAAAGAGAAAAATGAGTTCAGGTGGAGGAGCAGGTAAAGGCGGCGCCGGAAGAGGAAAACCAAAGGCGTCGAAATCGGTTTCTCGATCTTCAAAAGCCGGTCTTCAGTTTCCCGTTGGTAGGATCGCCCGTTTTCTTAAGGCTGGAAAGTATGCTGAACGTGTCGGTGCTGGTGCTCCAGTGTACCTTTCTGCTGTCCTTGAATATCTCGCTGCTGAGGTAATTTTTTCCTGTTTAAGTTTGTGATTTAGTTTGTTATTTGTTTTTGATGTAATTCGGAGCTTGATCTATGTTGAAATGTTGGAGCAGTGTACTGTTTTTTATATGCATGTATCTATTTATATGTTCAAACTCCCTGCAAGTTAGGGAAATCTAATTAAGCCTAGATTTTTTTAATGAAATTTTAACGATTAATTGGAGTAACAAGTTTCACATTTTTTCTAATATATTTTATACTGCATAAACTATAAGGTTTTCGTAAACTAAATTTAGATAACTTATCCCTAAAAAAGACCCATGGTTTTGATATGTATATATCTATGTTTATGTTCAAGCTTTCTGCATGTTAAAGATATCTCATTTAGCTTAGTTTATTTGTGAAATATTAATATTTAGTTAATTAATTCCAAATTTTCTAATAAATGGTTCACTGGATAAATTGTAATTTTTCCTAAATAATTTTTTTATATCCAAATTCTGCCCAAAAAATGATTAAAATCAATTAAACATTTATTTTCCAATCCATGCACCCTAAGGGGTCGTTTGGTATGGGTATAAGAAAGTATAATGCTAGTATAAAAATTTAATACCACCTTAATACTTTGTTTGGTTAGCAAACCTGCTATAAGTTATCTCGGGATTAAAATTAGTGCCGGGTTAACTTATACCTTGTAGATGGTGGGGTAATTAGTGACATGATAACTTGTACCTTCTTCTTAGAAATTATGCAATTGTCATTTTTAATACAACATACCCAGCAGTGGATAAAAAACAATACCAAGATAACTAATCTCAGCATAACTTATCCCGACATAAGCCGTATTCAAATGAAACGACCGCTAAGTGTTCCCCCTTTTAATAATTTAAATGATGGAGAGATGATGTCAACATTTTTCTTGTGTTTTGAACTTGTAAAATTCCTTGATTTTAGTTGGCTTATGAATCTATAAATTGCTGTTTGTATACGATTAAAACCGGGCGCACCCGATTTTGCTATTTGATCGAGATTCGGAGGTTGCATCGAAGGACGACTTCGTAATGGAACAGACTAAATCACGAGTATAAGATATCAAATTCAGAATTAAGATACTGGTCAAGATCGAGACTAGTAGCAATCGGAGCCAAATAAGACAAACATTGAACAAGATCGCAGATAGTATGATAATGGAAAGGCGAGATATCTATGACAGGTCGAAGATAATGGCAGAAATCTTGGAATGGATCCAATCACGAACGGCAAACTCGCTAATCATGGAATTTCCTTCTGTAATTAAAGTTATTCCATAAGTAGAATTCCTCTATTATATAAAGGGGAGTTCCAATCATTTGTAAGACACATCATTCATAGACATCAAAGCAATATAATTATCTCTTCTCGCCTACATTCTTATTCATCGGCTTGTTGTATTTTAATTGTTCTTGCATCAACCAGTTCGAGGGTATCCAAACTCGAGGGCTGAGTTCCATTCTAATATTGGTTTGCTTTACTTTATAATTCAGTTATGCTATTTATCTTCGTATTTCTAAATTAGTATTGAGTGAAATCATATATCCTTAAAATCACATTATAAGTTTAATTGTTATTCAATTTTAAGGGTAAACAATTTGGCGCCCACCGTGGGGTTAAGGATAATAGTGATTGCTTAATACTAATTCCGATAACACACACTACTTTACGCTTGTTCTTGTAAGTGTTTTTGTTTTCAGGATAAAAACATGTTAAACTCACAAACAGAACCCACACATGGGGACAACGACCTTAGATTTCACGGGGAAAACGACAATATAACCGCCCTAGGGATCGGGATGCCTCAGGCTGACCTCAAGGGAGTACCAATTGCAAATCCTGTCGACGTTAGTTCACAAGTCGCCCTAAATGCAAATTTAGGGTGCTAATCCCAAAGGTAGCGAACGCAGGGAAAGTCGATCCGGTGGTCGAGGTACGCAGGGCGGAGGAGACGATGGAGTCAACCTCCAATTGTTATTCAAGATGCTATAGGCTCAACAAGCCGCTATAGCACAACTGCAAAATCAACATCGTGCACCTAGTGGGGTCGAATCCAAGCCTCCACCAGAAGTTGTTCACAAGGCTGAACCTCTACCGGAGAGGTCGAATGCAAATGAATCGGGGACTGGCCCCGCCATTATGAAAATGCTCGAGGAACTTACCAAGCGAATTGAATCAGGAGAAAAGAAAATCGAGGCAAATGACAAAAAGGTGGAAATATACAACTCCCGTGTTGACCAAATACCGGGGGCACCACCGATTCTAAGGTATGGACTCAAAGAAGTTCGTGCAGAAACCGTTCCCTCCAAGTGCAGCTCCGAAGCTCATTCCTAAGAAATTTCGCATGCCAAAAATTTTCAAGTACAATGGAACCACTGATCGTAATGAGCATGTCACCTCCTATACATGTATAATAAAGGGAAACGACTTAGAAGACAATAAGACCAAATCTATTCTACTTAAGAAATTTGGAGAAACTCTGTTGAAAGGGGCAATGATATGGTATCACAATCCGCCACCTAATTCCATCGATTCATTCGCCATGCTCGCGTGTTCGTTCATGAAGGCACACACTAGAGCAATAAAGGTTTCGACTAGGAAGTCAGACCTTTTTAAAGTAAGACAGAAGGACAACGAAATGTTTAGGGAATTCGTGTCTAGGTTCCAGATGGAACGCATGGACCTACCCTCGGTCACGGATAATTGGGCTGTTTAAGCTTTAACCCAAGGGTTGAATGAACGGAGTTCGGTAGCATCACGACAGCTAAAGCATAATTTAATTGAATATCCAGCAGTGACCTAGGCTGATGTGCATAATCGGTACCAGTCAAAGATCAGGGTCGAGGATGATCAAACTGGGATCCCCTCCGGTTCCGCCTATCCAAACAGGCTCGTTGGCAGAGTTCAAAGGGACATCGACAGAGAACCCCAGCCGAACAGAGATCGATATCAACCATACAACGCAGATCGTAGGAACATCGGCCCAGGACGTAATCCCGTTCGAAATGACCGAAGGAGACCAAGGACAGAGTTCTCGAGACTTCATGAGCAAAACTAGCTTCGATAAACATGCCGATCCCACAGAAGCACCACGATTATCAGAATATAACTTCAGCATCGACGTATCAGGTATTGTGTCAGCCATTGAGAGAATCAAAGATACTACATGGCCCAGACCCCTGCAGACCGATCCATCTCAAAGAAACCCCCTCTGGTTTTGCCTATCCAAACATGCCCGTTGGCAGAGTTCAAAGAGACATCGACATAGAACCCCAACCGAACAGAGATCGGTATCAACCATACAACGCAAATTGTAGGAACATCGGCCCAGGACGTAATCTCGTTCGAAATGACCGAGGAATGATCAAGGACAAAGTTCTTGAGGGCTTATGAGCAAAACTGGCTTCGATAAACATGCCGATCCCACAGAAGCACCACGATTATCAGAATACAACTTCAGCATCGACGCGTCAGGTATTGTGTCAGCCATTGGGAGAATCAAAGATACTACATGACCCAGACCCTTGCAGACCGATCCATCTCAAAGAAGCCCCAACCAGATATGAAATACCATAGAATCGTAGACTGCAGGCAACTAAGGGAGGAGGTGGCCCGTCTATTCAACAAGGGTCACCTTGGGGAATTTCTGAGCGACAGAGCTAAAAACCATTTCAGAGACAGGGATGCGAACAGGAAAAACGAGCAGGAAGAACCACAATACATGATTCACATGATCGTTGGTGGGGTTGATATTCCACAAGGGCCTGTGTCTAACACACTAGAGTATCAATCACCAGGGAAAAATGAACTCGGGACTATGTGCCAGAAGGCACTTTATCATTCAATGATAATAAGGCAGAAAGGATCTCACAACCCCACAATGATGCTTTGGTAATCTCTATCCTTATGAATAAAATTTAGGTTAAACGTGTTTTAATTGATCCAGGGAGCTCGGCCAATATTCTTCGATCGAGGGTCGTGGAGTAGCTCAGCCTAAAAGACCAGATCGTACCCGCAACTCGGGTTCTCAATTGTTTCAACATGGCAAGTGAGACAATAAAGGGTGAGATCATTTTACCAGTAAACGTGGTTGAGACTATTCAAGAAACCAAGTTCCATGTGATCGAGGGTGATGTGAGATACAACGCTTTGCTCGGAAGACCTTGGATTCACAATATGAGGGTAGTCCTTTCAACCCTTCACCAAATGTTGAAATTCCCAACGCTGGATGGAGTAAAAACGGTGTATGGGGAACAACATGCTGCCAAAGAAATGTTCGCGCTCGATGAAGCGATACCTGTATTAGCGCTTTCGTCAACAAAAGGATCGGAGCGCAAAGGAAAATAGGAAGCTAAATAGCAACCACAACCACCAGCCTTAACTCAGTCGGAGGAGCAGGAAACGGACGAGGTGATGACTATTGGATCCCTCGATCCTTCATAATCCCTGCGGATTCTGACGCTACCAAATCGACAGTTGAAGAGCTGAAGCAAGTTATGCTGATCGAGTACCTGCCCGAGCGAAAGGTATATTTTGGCACGCGATTAACCCCCAAGCCCAGGAAAAAAAGGGAAGCCGCACTCGTTCGAATGGCCGCACAGAAACAACGGATCGAAAGGTACTACAACCGAAAAACCAATCTTTGACATTTTAAAATCGTGGACTTGGTTTTGAGAAAGGTCACCCTCAATACTCGAGATCCTAATGAAGGAAAACTTGGCCCGAATTGGGAAGGACCGTATCAGGTCCTCGAAATCGTCGGAAAGGGATCCTACAAACTTGGCTCGATGAGCGGCGAACAATTACCGAATAATTGGAACGTATCACTCCTTAAACGATATTATTGCTAAGGTATGACCTTCTCCATTTTCATTTATATTTTATACTAACCATCTGCAGAAGTTCGATCAAAGACCTCGAAGGATCCTCTAGGCACGAAGCCCTTAGATCTGAAAGCACGTGTTGCACTCTTTTTCCCTTAGACCAGTTTTTGTCCCAAATGGGTTTTTCCCCCGAGGTTTTTAACGAGGCAACCATTGTTCGCTCTAACTTAGAGCAGTTCAACAGATTCGAGACTTCTTTACAATTAACCTCGAATATTGGAGGGCATCACCCTCGGATTCGTGTCAACAGGATCTCGATAGGTAAATTTTATAAAGGGCCAAACGGTCGAATGAACCGTGTCCATGTAGGTTACTCGAGCCCTAATGCCAAAACATGTACACATGTATAATTTATTGAAAGAAGTATTTTTCTTACCAGATGTTCCATGCCTTAAAAAAATTTGTACTTAACAATTTCATACTTATGATCCATTGTAGAAACTGGCTTAAGGATCGATCACAACTGAAGTTCAAACAACTTGCCCCATACTTGGGGACTGTCGCCCAAAAATTGACATGATCAAATTATCAAACCTCGAGACTATAAGACCTTGAAAAGACTCCTCGATTTTATAAGCCAAGGCCACCCTACTCGGGGACTGACACTTCGAATAAGTTCGAAGTATAATCGGGAAATATGCCCAAAAGGCAGATCCGACCAAACAAACAGGGTTCAGAGACGTTCGAATTCCGTAATGAAAATAGGCCTTCAAATACTTTTATAAACCGATTAAAAAGGCTACCCTCGGCAAAACGACAAAAGGGTTTCGCGAACGTCAGCCCTCGAAAAACCCTAAGGGGTGTCGAATTATTCGAACCTTTGAACAATTTTAAACGGACCAATTTTGTTTCAAGGCCAAAGCGAAGGGTTTCGATAACACCAACCCTCGAAAAACTTAATGAGTACAGACTTATCTGGCATGACAATTTTTATATGATTAATTTTTTTTAAGCTGAAAAGGGAAAAACCCATTCTTTTGCGGTCATATCGACCCAATTCAAGAGCCTGAGGCCGTTTTTATTTTTTGAGTTCAAGAATTCATTCTCGCTCAACTAAAACCTAAGGGTTATCCTACTTTGAGTTCGAGTAAGTACTCACTCGACTACGAAGACTACATTAGTCCGATTTCGATCAAGTTGCCTAAGCTTCGAATTTACGAGCAAAATTTTCACAAGGCATAAGTGAATCAAAATTGTCACAAGGCATGAGTGAATCAATATTTTCATAAGGCATAAGCAAATCAGAATTTTCGCAAAGCGGAAGTCAAGATAAAGACAAGACAGAGAAAAAAAGATATGTTTTATACATAGGAAGATATTTACAAGGGACTGATCAGGGTCCTACACAAAAGAAAAAAGAAAAGAAAAAATACTAAGGCTCCTAACTATTCTTGGGGTAGCTTCTCCATCAGGGTCCCCCCACTCTCAGTCCCGCTCTCGGTGCCCTCATCATCTTCATCTTCGGAAGAGGCCAACGCTCTTGCATCAACTTCATGCTCCTTAGCCTTTGCTATCTCGTCGGTAAGATCGAAACCACGAGTGTGGATTTCCTCGAGGGTCTCCCTCCGAGATTGACATTTGGCGAGTTCAGCAATCTAATGTGCTCGAGTTTGAGCAATCTCGACGGCCTCTCTCGCTTGGACTTGAGCGACTTCAGCATCGGCCAGATAGACGGCCACGATCGCCTCCACTTTGATCTTTGCCTTTTCGGCTTCAGATTTGGCATTTACAAGTTTGGAAGCCAACCGAGCCTCGAGCTCCTCTATTTTCTTTGCCTGAGCTGAGCTTTTCTCCTTCAGGCCTTGAAGCTGACTCTCAGTCGATGACAACTGGGCTCGAGCAATCTCTTTCTCTGCAGCTGAACGGTCCTTGTTTGCTTTCCAATCCAAGGTTTCCGCCTTCATCATGTTGACCTCCTCACGAAACTGCTCAATCCTCTCGACCTTCTACTGTAGGTGCGAGATCGAAATGTTAGCCTCCATTCCCGAGTCAAGCCCGTGAGCTTTTAAGAGTATCATTACCTGATCGATCAGGTCGATCTGATCCTTGTGAGCTTTAGCCAACTTGGCTTGGAGGTCCTTGATCTCCTTATGTTTTTGCCCGCATAGAAGCTTGAGGGCATTCCTTTTCTCTGAAAGCCCTTGAAGGTCTGCCTTACATCGGCTCAACTCAGCTCGTGACTTGGAAAAAGCCTCCCGATGGAGTACCAAAGCCTATATGGAAAAGAAAGGGAGTTAGACAGAAGTTGGAGGAATGTGACATCAACAAAGGAATTAAGACTTACCTGATTTAGGATTTGTTGAGCCTCAACGAAGAGGCCGGACGCATCATGCAGGTCGGAAGCATCTTCGACCCCGATAAAGTAATCTCGGAAGGGATCCTCCCCTCCGGGGACTCCGTCTACCTCGGGGGTCCTCAAAGTTTGGGCATCACAGATTGCCTCTTGAGAAAAAGCAGGGAGAATAGGCGAGTCTTCGATGACTATTGCCCCAAGTGAGTCACTTGGGGCGTTCTCTTCAATTCGATAGGCTTCAGGGCCGGTCCCTTCAGATATGCCCATCGTTTGTTCATGTCGGCGGGGAGCAACCTCGATCTCCGACGACTCGGGGATTTTGTCCGAGTCCTTCTCCAAGACCCCCTCAGTTCGAGGTGGGATTTTTGCAGCCACCATTGGTTCAGCGGCCTTTGGGGCCTCGATGGTTTTCTTCACTCGGGCCACCGGTATGGAGCCGTCTTTGACTTACGAACAAGGTTTTTTCTGGGCTTTGGGACCCTGGAAGTCGAGGTCCTCTTCCTCTTATTATCCTTTGCCAATTTCGAAATCAGGGCCTGAGTCTCTTCCTCGCTAGTCGGGGGCCTCATGACCGCATCTTTGCCCAGGCCTACACATGAGAACATCGAATCAGTATAAGAAGGATATATTGATCGAATCATTAGATGTATGAGAAAGAAGCTTACCATGATTTTTGGCCTCTGATCGGCCTTTTGCTAAATCACGCCAACAACGCTCGGCGTAAGTGGAGGTCGAGGCCATGTTCCGAACCAAGCTCTCGAGGTTAGGAATCGCACCGGGCATCCAAGCAACCGCTGCATCATGGAAAAAGACGTTAATGAGAAAAAGCGGAGGAATGAAATAATATATGGAAGCTAACAGAGGGATAATACTTACGTTTCATGTTCCATTTCTTAGGAAATGGCATCTTCTCTGCTGGGATCAGGTTAGAAGTCTTCACACGAACGAACCTGCCGTCCAACCTCGATCTTTGTCCTTGTCTATGCTCGAGAACAACACCTTGGTATCTCGACGCTGGAGTTTTATCAACCCGCCTCGATAGAGACGAGGGCTATACAATCTAATGAGGTGGTTGAGGGTGAAAGACATCCCCTCGACTTTGCTCTTGAAGAATCAGAGCAAGATGACTATCCGCCAAAAAAATGGGATGGATTTGGCCCAGTACTGGTGGCTGAAGTCGACGATGACATGGTCGAGATGGCCCAACGTGAAACCGTTCCACGTGGGTGGTGATATTTTCTTCAGGGATCGGAATCATCACCTCTTTGCCTTCCCAATGGCAGTCGCTCTTTACCTGCTTGAGGAAGGTCTCAGTTATCGAGCATATATACCTTGACATAGGCTCGCATCGACCGGGGACCAAGGGAGCTTTCTCGATCTTGAAATCGGAGGTAAGAACACACCTTCTAGGAACATACTCCTCTGGGCGCGGTTCCACAGAGTTTTATCACTGGCCGACTGCAACGAAGAAGCACCTTCCTTTTGGGGAACTGTTTTCGATGTATTTGCCATTTCTTGTATGAGTTTGAAGAAAGAGGAAGGTAGTAGGACTTGATGTTTGAGAAAAGATTAGTAACAAAACCTAAAGATTTTGTGAAGAGGAAGAACTTAAGAGATGTAAAAGCCTTGGAAATTAGAGGGAAGTGAAAGTAAAATTTGAATCAATGTGAAGAGGCCCTATTTATGGGATTCAAGGCAACGGTTCAAAGGCCCTAGCGGCCGACCACCAACTGACGCACATTGATGATTAGGGAAGTGTTCCGACAGGACGTTTCGGTCACTTCCGTCGCTCACGTCACGGGGATGACGTCATAACAGGTCGAGGTAAAAGAAAAAATCAAAGACTCAATTCCACTCCAAAATGATCTGGGGACTATCTGTATTCGGTAAAAATCGGGCTCACTCGATTTTGCTATTTGACCGAGACCTGGAGGTTGCATCGAAGGACGACTTCGTAACGGAACATACTAAATCACGAGGATAAGATATCGAATTCAGAATCAAGATACCGATCAAGATCGAGGCTAGTAGCAATCAGAGCCAAATGAGACGAACATTGAATAAGATCGAAGATAGTATGATACCGTAAAGGTGAGATATCTGTGACAAGTCGAAGATCTTGGCGGAAATCTCGGAACGGATCCAATCACGAACGGCAAACTCGCTAATCATGAGATTTCCTTCTATAATTAGAGTATACCATAAGTAGAATTCCTCTACTATATAAAGGGGAGTTCTAATCATTTGTAAGACACATCATTCACAGACATCAAAGCAATATAATTCTCTCTTCTCGCTTACATTCTTGTTCATCAGCTTGTTATATTTGAATTGTTCTTGCATCAACCAGTTCGAGGGTATTCAAACTCGAGGGCTGTGTTCCATTCTAATATTGGTTTGTTTTACTTTATAATTCAATTATGTTATTTATCTTCGTATTGAGTGAAGATAGTATGATTTTAATTAGTACTCGAGGATATCAATAGTATTGAGTGAAATCACGTATCCTTAAAATCACATTATAAGTTTAATTGTTATCCGATTTTAAGGGTAAACACTGTTACTACCAGTTTATTTATTGCACTACAAATTAGAGAATCTAATTCTTAATATACAAGTAAGCAAGCAAGGGATTTTGACATATAGTGGAATGTTGTTTAAATTCTAAATAATGATAATTTATTGTTGACTTTATTGGAACATGTTAATCTAAGTGCTTATAGAATCTGATTAAGTAATGTTTGTGGTGATAATAGGTGTTGGAGTTGGCAGGGAATGCAGCAAGGGACAACAAGAAGAATCGTATAGTGCCAAGGCACATTCAGTTGGCTGTGAGGAATGATGAGGAGCTGAGCAAGCTTTTGGGTCATGTTACTATTGCCAATGGAGGTGTTCTGCCCAACATTCACCTGAATCTTTTGCCTAAGAAAGCTGGCTCTGGAAAGGGTGATATTGGTTCTGCATCCCAGGAGTTTTAGACGTAAAAATTTAGCTTTTGTTTTTATGAAGGATTAGGAGAAATGAGTGAGACTTCCTTTATGTAATATAAAAATACCCTTTATAGTTTGTTATTGAATGGTTATAAAAAGGGCTATAACTACCCGCAGTTTTGATTACAGATCTTCTTAATTCTTGAAATTGCAATTCTTTGTGAATGACTACTTGTTTGATTTGACTGATTGCCTTGAGATTCTCATATGAATGGGAGGTCATTATCAGGTATTATTGTGACTTCTGATTATTAATTTTATTGTATGAGCGAATGTCATGTTTATACATGTTAAGTGCTGCTGGCATGCGAATTGGCAGGTTATTTTAAGCTATTGTATGCGCATTTGCTGTGTGGTCTTTGGTGTTATGAATTTATGATCATAATGTGATATATTCTTGTATTTTCATGGCAAATGATGTTATATTGTGTAGTCTACTGTCTGCTTTGATATTCTTTCCAATGTTATATTGGTCCTTGGTCTTCACTGTAGCTGTTCTTTTGAATTTCTTTATTGATTATTAGATTAAGCTTCCTACCTAAAGCTGTTTACACTTCAACAGGAATCTTGTAGTCTCCATTTCTTTTTACTACTGTTAGGCTAGAATTCTTCACTGTTTTTCTTGGTTCCTCTTTGTTTGTTGCATCAAATGGAGTTTTTCACCAGTGAAATTGACGATTGAAATGGCTTGATACTGAACACATTACTTGAGGTATTGTAACGACTAGTCAAGGAAGAGAAAGAAGAGGGACTTGGAATCTTGGGTCAGATAGAAGCTGTTTCTGAGCCCTGTTTTGAGGCTCTCTATGCAATCCAACAGCCTTCTAAGCAGAGGAAAGAAAGGGAAGGGAACTGGGCTGGTGGTAGACAGGCCTTCTAACTATTTTAACTCAATTAACTATAGAACAGGACAAGGAAAAAAGCATAAGTGGTAATTTCAATTTGATTTCTTGAATCAATTGATACAGCAACTAACTTTGAAAAAAGATACTCACAAGCTGTTCAATAAAGCACTTAGACCAAACACTAAACTTCTGTAGTCAGTTGTGTTCTGTCAAAGAAGCACTCTCAGACTGATTGGAATCGACATGGATTTTTGGGGTTGTGCACTATCTGTCTGCCTAAAGTTCCAGTCTTAAAACTCTAACTGTAATTAATATTGAAGCAAACAGTGGAAATGTTTGTATGATAAAAAAGCTCATAAGAGCAGTATTCAGTTGAAAAAAGGATCATTTCAAATGACAGACTGGTTGGACATGGACTAGTTGTCTATCGGAACAGTTCCATACTTGAGCCTTTCATTAATAAAGAGATCATGGTTAGAAGGACATGTATGACTGACATGTTTGAGCTTTGATTGATGAAATAATGACTGTCTGATTTTAGGACTTGTCATCTGAAGTTTCAAAAGTTGTCAGAATTCTGCTATATTTTGAGAAAGATTGTGAATTTTCTTAGTATGCCTCATATATTATGTTTTGCAATTGCAGGAAACATTATTGAGTCTTTCAGCAAGAATAGAATATCATTTAGAAGTAGCTACAGAATAATGTAAGTTTCTTTCTGTGTGGTAACATGTTATTTGTTATATCTTCAGTACAGGGAGCTAGGTATCGGGGTAGGTGGCATACAGTTCTCTTGGTGTTTTTCGGTAGGAAGGCTGTGACAGAAAGCTTGCCTAGGGAGAGTCAGCTGGTAATCTTTCCGACAATTCCTCTTATTGGAAGCTTCAAGTTCTAGTTGCTTCTAACATATTGTTCGCGGGCTTGATTCGTGGATCTTTTCATATTCTTCTTCTTGGCAGCGCTGAATGCTACTTGTGTTGCCTACTTGAGTTTTGCTTATATATACAGTTACTTGAGTTTTTTCAGATTGATCACATATTTCTTGCATATTCGATTTCTCAAGACTTGGGGGAACTTTTCTTGGGTAATTAGAAACTTTATTAATCACCAATAGAATATTTACATAGTCATAGCTCAGACAAACTCATCCAGCTATCTAATCCATCTACTAGAAGTACTCAAACTTCTAGTAATAGACTTTTGATCTTCAGACTTGCTCGAATATTGCATATGCAAGTCACCTCCCTTGCAATGCTGTCCCAATCTCTGCTCTTTTGTTCAAATATCCTTTGGTTTCTCTCCGTCCAAATGGCATGGACTGCTTCAACATACATCAACCAGAATATCTGAGCTACTTTTGAGTGCCCTTTACCATTCTTGATGGTCCATTGCAGGTGAGAATCCCATGTGTAGATTGAATAACTTTGTATGTGCAGCCAGTATAGTAATCCTTGAGCATAAGAGCTCCTTTGTTTCACAATGCCTCTGAAAGATTTGATGCGGAAGACAAAGAACAATATTGGAGGAAAAACTCTTGCTCTTCTTATTAATTCCACAAGTATTTATAGACAAAGAAGTTAGAGAAATAAGAGAAAACCTAAACCTAATAGGAGACCAAAACCTAAACTCTAATAAGGAAAATATTACACATTCCTAATTAAACTCTAATTCTTTCCTTATCACTAATTCTTTCCTTATCACCCCCCCTCAAGTGGGAGCATGAAGATTACGAATGCCCAACTTGTCAGGTAAGAGCTCAAACTGTGATTTTCCCAATGCCTTTGTGAAGATATCGGCCAGTTGTGCAACCG
>MDKJ01330910.1:0-29733 GCA_005239525.1 Nicotiana knightiana
TATAACAACGCCACGTTACGTAAGAGAAGAGAGAAGAAAAAAAACACATGGGGTCTCACATCTAGGACCCAAAAACATGTTTTATTTGCCATACTTGTAACTTTATTGATTAATTTGGAAACGATTAAACCTTATCGAACTTGATAAATGAATTTCTGGAAAAGATTTAAATACTATCTTCGCGTCCATTAAAAGAGAATTTTATCACCTCCTAGGGTGATTGTTTTCCTGATAAAATGTGAATTTATTGTGTGAATGTGTATATCTATGAGTACATGAGTCGCATGTATGATTTGCGAGCAGGGTAACTCTATTATTTATATATGACCGCGTCGCATGATCGATTCACGAGCGGGGTAATAGATGCATCTATGGTTCGAGCCGTTCGACCCTTCGGCAGTGCACAGTTTACATTTACCGTTGGTTCGAGCCGTTCGACCCTCGGCATTTTTTGCGCATGATATTTTTTCTGAGTACTTTCTGAGATTTTTTTTAACTGTTTACTGGCCTTGAATTATAAGTTGTCAACTGAAATGACGAAGATTTAAAGTTTGTAAATATTGAAGAAGTTGTTATTTCCTATCACTATTTGTTAATTATCTATGATATCCATGCTTAGTGTCACCCTTGATTTTATTAAAATTGACCTCTAGCAAGTGTCAAATTCGACCTCTCGTCACTACCTCTTCGAGGTTAGGCGGGATACTTACTGGGTACACGTTGTTTTCGTACTCATGCTACACTTGCCGTGCATTTTTATTGCACAGGTACATGTATATCTAGTGGCCCCGCTTGACGCAGTGATGTGGCTGACCTGGAGACTTAGGAGAGTTGCTCCCCTCGAGACGACCCGCAGCCAACAGAGTCTTCCTTGGATGTATTGCACTTTCTTTACTGTCCCATTTGTATTCTAGACAGTTATTGTATTTCATTTGGTTTTCCTTAGAAACTGCTCATGCAGTTGTGGCACCGGGTTCTGGGATGACTTTGGGATGTATTTGTCGATTGAATTATTTAAAACATCGTGGTTTACTCGGTAACTTATTTGATATTTATTTAATGAAATAAAAAGTATTGATTTTCAAAATACTAAATTAGGAATTTAATTAACCATTGAGTTTTGGCTTGCCTGACTGTGGTGTCTGGCACCTTCACGACCTTGATGGATTTTGGGTCATGACAACGTGGTATCAGAGCACTAGGTTCCCTTAGGTCTCACGAGTCATGAGCAAGTCTAATAGAGTCTTTCGGATCGGCATGGAGACGTCTGTACTTATCTTCGAGAGGCTACAGGGCTGTTAGGAGTACTTCACTTCTTGATTCCTTATCGTGTAGTTTGATTCCTTTGAAGCTTATGCCTACGTTTCTTCTTACTCAATCTTACACGTCGCGAAGCGCTAGCTATAATTGAGAATTTGAGGAATTGTAATGGTACTACAGTTATGGTGCATGAGGTTTTTCCATGCACAGTTGGTTGAGGCTATTGTGGTATCTCTGCAGAAGGATATTATGTTGTTTCAGCTTGGTAGCTGCACTTTTGAGAGCTTTGAGGTTATGCGCATATTTGCTATGATTCTTATGATTGGTTATCGCACGGTATTGATGTGATAGTAGGATGTTTGCCCATACGTCGGGGCAATGAATGACTTGATAGGAGTTCTACTCAGAGCATGATTCCGAGAATTCGGTATTTTATTCGGGCGGAGGAAAGGCAATTGGACTAGACTTGTTCGAGTTTGGGTTGATAGAGTAATAAGACTTGGTGTTTTCAAGTGAGGTGGAATCTTCATCAGTGATGTGGTAATCGTCTTCTTTGATCAAATAAATGTTAAGTTCGCCGGTGTTATGATCTTCTTCAGATTTTCCTTCGTGGCACGGTATTGTGAAATGGTTTCTGGGAAGCGGCTAGAGATCGCGGTGTGCGGTGGTTCATGATCGGATCGGTGTTTCTAGCGTCGGCGGCTTGAGAAAGATGATATTCGGAGAGTTTTGAAGTTGTGGTGGTCTTCTGGTTTGAGTGCTACAGAGAATGATATTTATTTGAGGCAACAACTGGGCAGCATACGATAAGGAAAGACACATGGGGAGTGTCAGGCAATGGTTAAATTTCTAGCAAGCCAGGTGTGAGAAGCGAAATTCGAGTAAATGCTTAAAAGGGTGAGCTTGGCCAAAGTGGGAGAGTTACAAAGTGACATATGAGTTCTGTGGTAGGATGGTCACACGCCTTGAGGAAAGTCTGCAGGCATTTGGGGAATTCATGGTGGACAGCGACTAGGTCCACAGATTTTTATTTAGGTGCAACATGACTTCGAGTTTGGAATGTGTTATTGGACTGTTAGCTGATGTCAATGGGGGAAGAAGGAACCTTGGTGGGTCTCAAGGCTATGTAGTTGTAGCTTCAAGCTAAGTGGGAGAGCCCCACCGTCTATGATTGGACTGCGTGGTTCTTTACATATGCGGTTTCTGGTTATCTGTGTATTGGTGAGTTATTACAGCTAAGGGAAAAGAACATAAGTGGTAATTTGAGCAAAGGAATTGATGGAGGTGTGCTATAGCTGGCCTTATCAACTCATGTTCGGGCTTTGGGAAAATTCAGGATTTATGCTTGTACATAGGTGATTTACAAGGGAAGTTATTCAGTCGGGTGCTTTATTAAGATGAGTGTTCATGTTCCAGCGTGGCCTTGGAGTTGATTATATTCGGGACCAAGCCAGAGTGGGTGACTCTCAACAACAGTCCTAGTGAATTCAAATGTTAAAATGTGGTGCCTAGGAATTTCAAGCCCGCGAATTTGCAGTGGATTATGAAAAGAGGCTCAGAACGTTCTATAATATCTTCGGCTTGCCGTGTAGCATTTGGAGGAATGAGAGAAAAGGACTTCTGATTCGTAGATGAATTATCGGAATGGGTGCATCAGTTGAGGAGGCGAGCATGCGCACAAGGAGGGTATGAGATGGTTGGTGGGATTTGAGATAACATGGTCTCGTGGTACAAGGCCACTCAGGATGAGTGCGGATTGAGTTCGTTATGTGTTGAATGGAGTTACTATTATTTCTGAGGCAATTAAGGATAATTAGGAGAAGTTAGGTTGGTTAGCCATGGTTGAACTGGCATGATGGTGGAGGTGATCAATTCCTCCAGCGTGATCAAGTTATGCATGTGATTTGTGACGGTACGTGCGAGGTTTGACGGCCGCCGTAATCGATTTTATTTAGAAGTATTCAAGTATTATGGCCTGTTATGCGTAGGCGGATCCCGGAAGGGTTATGGCGGTTTACACCACTACTTGAGGATTTGTATATTCTATAGTTATGAGGATTCGTTCGCGTGTTGTTATTGTTCTCTTAGAATGAGTTAAGTAAAAAAATTTTATGTGATGAAGTGTTCACCCTATTGGTGGTTCAGGAGTTGTAATGAAATTCTTGTGCTATCACATATCGGCATGTTGGGGGCAGTGAGCCGTATGAAATTTGAAAGGG
This sequence comes from Nicotiana knightiana, assembly GCA_005239525.1. NCBI lineage: Eukaryota > Viridiplantae > Streptophyta > Magnoliopsida > Solanales > Solanaceae > Nicotiana > Nicotiana knightiana. Next base: position 3,480 of record MDKJ01330910.1, read on the forward strand.
CGGATCAGGGTTGCGGTTCGGTGTTGGCAAGGATGTCACGAGCTCGGATGAGTAGGAAGAGGATTTGAACGCATAGAGTAAGCTGGTATTGTCTTCAGCGTCACCTGAGATCGGTGATTTGTGAAGGAGGCCTTGCATCCTGGTTATGGATTCTTGATTTGCTTTACAGCGTTAGTGTGACCGGTGGCATGGATATGCAAACTTGCTACCTTGTGCGGGAGGTCGTGGACGCATATCTCACGGGAAGATTTTACAAGTGAGGCATTGTAGTCACTCGATTGATTGAAGATTTAAACCGAGTAGGAAGAATGTGTAATATTTCTTATTTGAGAATTTATGCCTGGAGGGCGCTCGGTTCATTTGGTTGCGGAATATGGAAGTTGCTCCGGTTATGATGGTTTCTCTTGTGTGTTATGGACCCGTAAAAGATTAATAGCCTAGTACGGTGCGATCAGAATTGGCTTGAGGTCTATGGATGGATTTAAATATGAGTAAGGGGCTCTATGTGAGCCAGATGTGTTCATTTCAGTATAGCTCTCCTCAAGGAGGAGTACTAGAACGTTGGATGTTATTTCGGCAGCTATTTCATGTAATACTATATTGTGCCATGTGAGTTGTGAACGGCTTGATAATTTTCTTATGCTTTGAGATTCCGCGTAGTGATGGTGTATGTGAGAAGGATGGCTCCTGAGATTCAGATCATATGTTGCACCTCAGTTGTGCTTGAGTTTTGTAGCTTATGCCGCTATATGTTCTCCCCAGGGTTAGTATTGTGCCCTTAACGTTGCTTCTGACCGATATTCGATATTTGTAGTTATGAGCATTTCAGCTCAGTAAGTACTTTCTAATAGATTGTTATGTGTAGATCGGGTGGCACGCCGCCACGGGTATCATGGTTGGATCAGGTTGCGTGCCGCAACGGTGTGATGTTGAGTATGGTTTTATAAATCCTGTTTTTGAGAATCCTGTTTCCCATTTTCTGAGGAAAGTTCATATCAGTGCATGAGTTGAGTGGTCCCTTCCAGATTTCACTTTCCGTATGTATCACGTTCAAGTGCTTATTAGCACATCGTGGCATCATATGAGATTTTGGCGGAGTCTGGGGTAGTTTATTGCTTCGGCAGCTTATACTGGGTGAGAAGAGATTAATGGATCTAGGATTAGTGCAAGTAGATTAGATGAAGTGTATCAAAGAGAAAATGCCATTAATTGATTCAGCATGAGGTGATGGCTCTTGTCAGAAGTATAGACTTAATGATTTGTTGTCTCGGCAGTTGGTTATGGATTTTTTTATGCACATCTTCTGACATGGTGATATTGTAAGAGTTGGAAAAAGACTTATATATCTCATGAGGGGCATTGTGAGCATCAGATTCAGTGAATGTCAGTTATTATGATCAAAGAATGTTACTTGGGTCATATGAATGATGTGGTGCATGGTGTGGATTCAGCAAAGGTATGCAGTCATGTTCTGGTATATCGTACGGTGATTGATACTGTGATCGTATATTGGAAACAGTCATGGTAGAGAATTCCGAGTGTTGGAATTTGGCTCTAAGGCTTATTTGGCTAAGTAAAAAGGGAAATCTTCAGATTTTTTTGAGCTAATATGCTCAACTGGGTTGTGGTAGAACAGGTAGGTGCGCGAGGTGTTAAACAGTGATTTGAGAAAACTCCAGTTTAGTTCTTGGCACGTTCGAGGACGAACGTATGTTTAAGTGGGAGAGAATGTAATGACCCGTTCGGTCATTTTGAGCTCTAGCGCGTCGTTCAGTGATTTAAGACCCTGAGTATATTCACTTCAGGTATTATGACTTGCATGCATGGTCGAAATTGAATTTAGGGAAGTTCAGAGTTGAATTAGAAAGAAAATTCTCATTCTGGGAGCTTTAAGTTGGAAAAATTGACTAAAGTGTGATTTTTGAGCAAACGACCTCGGAATCAGGATTTGAAGGGTCTAGCACGTTCGTATGATGATTTCAAACTTGGGCGTAAGTCCGGATTGGGTATCTGATGACCCGAGAGCGTTTCGGCGTATATTCTGAAAGTTGGCAATTTGGGAGAAGTTTACAAATTTGGGTTGAAGTGTGTTTCAGTGTTATCGATGTTCGTTTGGGATTCCGAGTCTGGGAATAGATTCGTATGATGCTTTTGGTATTGGGAGCGTGTTTGGAAGTGGAATTGGAGGTCCGTAGATCATTTCGGGGTCATTTGGCGTAAGTTATAAAATAGAAGATTTTTTGAAAGTTTGACCGAGAGTTTGACTTTTGATATCGGGGTCGGATTCCAATTTCGGAAGTTGGAGTAGGTCTGTAATGTCGAATGTGACTTGTGTGCAAAATTTGAGGTTGATCGAAAATGATTTGATAGGTTTCGGCATCGAATGTAGTTCATTAAGCTTGAATTGGGGTGCGATTCATGATTTCGACGTTGTTTGATGTGATTTGAGGCCTCGAGCGAGTTCGTATCATGTTTTGGGACATGTTGGTATAATCGGTTAAGGTCTCGAGGGCCTCGGGTGGATTTCGGAAGGTTAACGGAATGGATTTCAGACAAAGAAAGCTGTTGAAATTCTGTTGCAGAAGCTGTTCACCAGAGAATTTCTGATGCATGGAGTCGATTTTGGAAGCTCATATCTTGCAATCTATAATGAATCTGAAAACTTTGAAAAACATAAAACTTGTAGCCCTTGAATTATTGTTTCCATAAAGATACACTATTCATAATTTGGATATTTGTACAGAAAGTTATGATCGATTGAATGAGGGATGGTAAAGCTGTTTTTGCAATTTCCCCCGAAATTTCTGATGTGAGGAGCCTATTTTGGAAGCTTATATATAGAAATCTATAGATATATGAAAGTTTGTAAAACATGAAAGTTGTAACCCTTTGATTCTAGTTTCCATAAAGTTAAACCATTCATCATTTAGACATTTGTAAGGAAAGTTATGATCGATTGAATAGGGGCTGGTAAAGTTGTTTCTAGTGAACTTTTAGTGACGACTTTTAGGACGAAAATGGACTTTTAGTGACGGATGGGCAGACTTAAGGACCAAAAATGCTCATTTCCTTCATTTTCGTTTTGGATTTTTGGAGCATGGTTCTTGGGCGATTTTCACGGGAAAATATTGGGGTAAGTGTTCCTTATCCTATATTGATTATATTTCATGATTCCATACTCATTTACATCATGAATCCATGAATTTATTGAAGAAAATTCTGATTTTTAGTAAATCTTCCAAAACACAAAAATTTAAGATTTGAAGCCAATCCGATGTCAGAATTCGATAATTTTTGCATGGTTGAACTTGTATCGGAATGGGTTGTCGGATTTTGTGAGTTTCGTTGGATTCCGAGATGCGGGCCCCACGGGCGATTTTTGAGTTAAATTTTGGATTTTAATCCGGAATATTAGTAAATTCATATGAAATTAATTCCTACGTTTTGTATTGAGTATTTCAAATTTTTTATGACTTGAATTGAGGCTTTCGGACACGAATTCGCGAAGCAAAGGTTTATTCAGATCTTGAATTTAGTTACGAAGCGATGTAAGTCTCCTTTCTAACCTTGTAAGAGGGAATTGTCCCCATAGGTGAAATAATTAAATACGTGCTACTATTTGTGGGAGCTACGTACGCACAAGGTGACGGGAGTCCGTGCGTAACTACTATTATGCTTATGTCCGGGTAGTCTAGGACCCAAAATCATGTTTTATTTGCCATACTTGTAACTTTATTGATGAATTTGGAAACGATTAAACCTTATCGAACTTGGTAAATGAATTTCTGAAAAAGATTTAAATACTATATTCGCGTCCATTAAAAAGAATTTTATCACCTCCTTGGGTGATTTTTTTCCTGATTAAATGTGAATTTATTATGTGAATATGTGTATCTATGAGTACCTAAGTCGTATGTATGATTCGCGAGCAGGGTAACTCTATTATTTATATATGATCACGTTGCATGATCGATTCGCGAGCGGGGTAATAGATGCATCTATGGTTCGAGTCGTTCAACCCTTCGACAGTGCGCAGTTTACATTTATCGTTGGTTCGAGCCATTCGACCCTCGGCATTTCTTGCGCATGATATTTGCTGATTACTTTCTGAGATTTTTTTTAACTGTTTACTGGCCTTGAATTATAAGTTGTCAACTGAAATGACGAACATTTAAAGTTTGTAAATGTGAAAGAAGTTGTTATTTCCTATCACTATTTGTTAATTATCTATGATATCTATGCTTAGTATCACCCTTGATTTTATTAAAATTGACCTCTAGCAAGTGTCAAATTCGACCTCTCGTCACTACCTCTTCGAGGTTAGGCGGAATACTTACTTGGTACACGTTTTTTTCGTACTCATGCTACACTTGCTGTGCCTTTTTATTGCACAGGTACATGTATATCTAGTGGCCCCGCTTGACGCAGTGATGTGGCTGATCTGGAGACTTAGGAGAGCTGCTCCCCTCGAGACGACCCGCAGCCAACAAAGTCTTCCTCGGATGTATTGTACTTTCTTTACTGTCCCATTTGTATTCTGGACGGTTACCTTATTTCATTTGATTTTCCTTAGAAACTGCTCATGCACTTGTGGCACCAGGTTCTGGGATGACTTTGGGATGTATTTGTTGATTGAATTATTTAAAACATCGTTGTAACTTTATTTGATCTTTATATAATGAAATAAAACGTAACGATTTTCAAAATACTAAAATAGGAATTTAATTAACCATTGAGTGTTGGCTTGCATGACTGTGGTGTCTGGCGCCATCACGACCTTGATGGATTTTGGGTCGTGACATGGCTCTTAGAGTGGATCATCATTTGCAATTTTTAGGTTGCATTTGCGTTCCTAATATGAGCGATTCGAGGGAGATAATCCTTGATGAGGCTTGTTGTTGTGGTGTTCTATTAGTCAAGTGGTATAGAGAGGTATCTTGATTCGAGGTAGCAATTTTGGGCATATTTCACGGTGTTTGATTTTCAGAAGGATGAGAGTGAGCATCAAAGACCGAGGGGTTTACTTTGGAAGACAGCTACACTGATATGGAAGGAATATTGTATCATTGTGGATTTTGTGCTAGAATTGACAAGGATTTCGAGGATGTATGATGTTGTGAGGTCAGTATGAACCATTGACGGCATTTCATATTGGTGACGACTTCTTACATTTTGAAAGTTCAAATTTGACGAGAAGGGTTGCTTGAGCTACTAAAGGATCGTGAATGCTTGATTATCATCTTGTTCTACATACCGTATTGAGTAGGGGTGTGTGGAAAGGTATTCTAGTTGTTCATTGATGGAATAAAATACATTTTTGTAGCTTGTGGACGAGTATGGACTCGAGATAAGTAATTGACTACATGGCAGTTGTACCCACGACCGGTCATAGAAATATGTTAATATGTGATCACACGAATGGGCTACCTCCTGTGAGGAAGTTAAAGGTCGCATGATTTCTTATGAGGTTCCTATGAAGAGATTTACTTTCTATTCAGTGGAGTATGTGTCCTATGATATGGATTCAGATTGCTTGAGGGTGATGGAATGACTATCACAATGTTGAGTGTGCATTTGGGTTGATGATCTAGGATGCATTATGGTTGGTAGCATGGGCTTATGATAAATTCAGTTGAGTATTGATGTGTGATCATGTCAGTTAAGGAGGAGCAATCATTATGGTTCTTGGATTATGTGATTGTGGCTTGAAGCCAAGTGTGGGAGTCTACCAATGGAGATTGGGTCACCTAGTCGTGTGTCATATTAGATTTTGGACTCAGGGATGCTTGGAGATTAGATATGATCTTAGAAGGATGACTTGAGTAGAATTTCTAGGTGCATATTGTATTTCACTTTATTAATATATGGAGATAGTGGAAGAACTTAGGTTCGATACTCTTTGTAGAGGTAGTGAGCAAGAGAAGGATTCACTCGGTTATATTATTTTGGTGTGCTCATGTGCTAATGGAGCACTAATCATTCAACATGATTGGTTACGCATCTGGGATTAGGACGGAGTGTGTGACTCTTGAGAATGCTCTAATGGATTCAAGATTCAATGTGTGGTATCTAAGGATTTTCAGATTTGTGTGTGACTGGAGATTTGATATTTATGTTGGTTTGTGAAAGGTACTTGTAGCATTTCTGCACTATTATTGATCATGCGAGGCAATGTTTGAGAGATGAAAGGAACAACTTCATATTCATAAAAGGCTTCTTCAGAACATGTACTTGAGTTAGAGGTACTACCGAATGTATAAGAGGGAATAAGTGGCTCACGAGTCTTGGGATGACAAGATTTCATTTTGGGATCATTTGGGATGAGTTTCGATTCAGGTCCATAGTATAATTGGGTCTGTTTAGCAGTGGTTTGATTCAGCATAACAACGGAAATGATCGGTTCCTTTTGTATTATATGGTTCTACAGGTGTCTTTGTGATGATACTGTTGGTTTGATAGTCTGTGTGACTTGGGTGATTTAGAGGTATTCAGTCCGACTGACTTGGTTATGTGCATGTGGATTCCAAAGAGTTTGCGATAATTTCGATTACGGTTTGCGGTTGTTGTCCTATACATGCATGGAAATTTTGTTGCGTGTTGTGATTTTTACCTGAATTGAGCTTATTGGAAGGTTTCTAGTTGATGGAGTATGTATCCTATTCGTGATCCAAAGTTATTAATGAGATTCTCGGAATTTCACAGATTAGCATGATTGATGTGGTGAGTTGTGTGAAATTAGGATTGCATGAATGAGGTTGCAGTGCAGTTTCGATGGAACGTCATGAGTTCTATACGACTTGGAAAATATAAGGTGTTTAAGAGAACACTATCACTATTTTGTATCGCCAGAGAGGGGTGTTTTTCGTAGGAAGATGCATTGTGTATTGATTTTAGATACTTGATTAGAACTACACGAATCACATGGCAGGTAGGCATTGATGTTCCGGTTTTGCTACTTGGTGCAGAAAGTTATGGGAGTATTTCCCATGGGATGATTGTGTATGTGTGATGTGTCAGTCATTTACGAGAAAGAGTTAGGGATCAGATGTGGACATTGTAGTACTATCGTGGTTTGGAGATTTTATTTATGAGAGGAGGACTATACCTTTGGTTGCGGACTGTGAAAGTGTGTTCAAGAATTGATAGTTGATTTATATGTATCATAGTTAGAGTCACCGTAGACATTTGAATGGCTATTGACTTATCTTGGTATGACATGAATCGATTTGGAGGCTCATTGGTAGGCCTAAAGAAACGGTACATGTTTAAACAGAACTTTTAATTAAATATTTGACTGGAGTTATGAAGATAACGAGTTGTAATTTATAACAGCTTAATTATGGTTGTTGCATCCACGGTAAGGGAAGGAGAGAAAACATGCATGCAGAGCACAAAATTTCCTTGACGTGTTGAGTTTAAAGACGATCTTCACATTAACAACCTATATATTTGTGGTTCTGTTATTTTCTCAGTATCTTTCTACTTGTATATTTGTCTTATTTTTCATGTTACATACTCATCAATTTTGCCAAGGGATCATTATTCCAACTATTCTGTCAACACAAGTTCAACAGTACCGTCTAGAAATATTGCTTTTTAACTTCTTTTTAGAGATCAATGTTCTATATGCTCAACATAAAAATATTATTTATTTAATTCTATTTTTGTGGAGATGCTTGTGTATGAATTACTCCGTTGAGTTTGGTTAGTGAAACGTATAGTTGGATGAGTTATGACAAGATTAATTCCAAGAAATACTCATGCTCCAGTCAAGGTATGATTACTTAAACTATGAGAATATTTTTCTCATGTTTCGCCCGTTAATATTTGTATTAAATAAGTTGTAAGTAACCATGAGAATATTTTTTTTCCTGTTTCTCTCACAATTATTTTTGTGACACATAAGTTACCAAATGTAGTTTTAAGTGTTCGAAGGTGAGAGAAACATACCAAGAAACTAACACGAGCTTGAAACTGCCGACAAATGAAGATGGCATTATGGTAGATGTGAATAAAATATTACATGTAACACCGAACAAAACAACAAAAGAGTCAAAATCAGTAACCTTACAAGCAACAACTATAATGAGTCTCACAGTTAAGTGAAAATTAGAAAAATGAAAGAGGGAAATAGAAAGGCACAAGAGACAAGAGAAGGCAATGTTATAAATTATGGAAACGGAAGGAAATATGACTTTTATGGAATATAAGCTTATTTAAGGTATGGAGAATTAAGAGGAGCAATTGGAAATGAAAAGAAAAAAAGAACAGTGACAGGAAAAAAATATAAAAAGAAATGGCAGTAGTAGAAAAGAAATCTATAACAATAGTAATAAAAATACATGTTCTAGTGAGACAAAATTTGGATGATTTACCTTCGTGGAAAGGTTATTCATTCGAATCGACATGAGAGTCCAACTACATTGCCAGAATTCACGTTGTATATTTGAAAGAGGTTGACCTCCTTGTTTCTCTCATAGGGTGCATCATTCGGGCTGCTTTGCTAGCAGCACGACCTCTCCCACAACCTTATTTTTACTCTCATTTCGCTCGCCGCTACTACGTGAATCACTTTTGCTTTCTTTTCCTCTGGCTACTAAGATGTTTCAGTTCGCCAGGTTGTCTCTTGCCTGCCCATGGATTCATCCGCAGTTCGAAAGATTTCCCTATTCGGGAATCTTCCGGATCCATGCATATTTCAACTTTCGAAGCATTTCATCGATTACTACGCCCTTCCTCGTCTCTGGGTGCTTAGGTATCCACCGTAAGCCTTTCTTCGTTTGAATGTCCCTCTTCGCTTTTAAGGCTATGCCATCCTAAGGTGGTGCTAAATGGATGGATTTTATCATCTTCCATGAATGATAAATCATATATCGAACCGCCGAATTGAAAAAATTGGGTGCTATCATAAAGCTTTGTATCGGCTAAGTTCACGGGTTGGAGATAAGTGGACTCGAACCGCTGACATCCTCCGCGGGCTAAACCACCACCTCTCAGGTCCCCCGACTGATTCTACCATAGAGGCCAAAGATAGACAATAACTCCCCCTCCCTCTGAACACATCTTACAACTTTCATCGTACTCTACTCTCCAAAGAGCAACTCGTCTCAAATTTCACTCAAAAGGTGCTGAGTTGGAATCTCATTCTAACTAAGAATAAGTAATTGCCCTTCTCCGACCCTGGATACCCAACTTGAGAGCAGACAGATAATACGTTTCACTTATTAAACAGGGTACTATGGTCGGTCCGTGACCCTTGGATGCCGAAGGCGTCCTTGGGGTGTTACTACAAAGTGGAGATGATAGGGTCGGTCAATTGATTTTCCTTCTTTTTCTTTCGCCGATTTTCGCCCAAAAGGTTGAAGGGAGATAGTGCATCAAACTGTTTGCAAGGGCTAACTTATCCTCTTTCCCAGAAATTTCAAATAAGGAAACTCTGGAAAGCCACCGACTCCAACTACCGTCCATGTACGATCCATACTAAATCTGACCAACTGCCTCATCGGCAGTGGGCTGAAATAACAACTTGCCTTTTGGCACTTATTTGATTTGCTTTGTTCTGTTAGTAGTTTCTTCACTTTTTTTTCTTGATCTTTTCATTTTGTTTTATGCAAAAAGAAGAAAATTCAGAATTAAAAAGGATTCATTATCTAATGAACAAAAGGTCAGTATTCATATATATATGTATCTAATATAAAACTAGACTGAGAGAATCATGCAGACACAAAATCATTTATCTTTTTCCTTTTTTTGAGATTGAAAATATAAAAAGATTATTTCAAATTTCATTGATGTCTTTTATAACCGTGCGAATAAACTTTTTAGTTTTATTATAAATCAACTAATATTCTTTATAATTGCTATTTTTGCATTAATAGCCATAAGCAAATGAACTTTTCTTTATCTCAACGCAAATATTTTGCATCTCTAAACTCAAAATAATATTTTTATCTTTATATTTGAATTCAAATTATTTTCTATATAAAAAAGATGTTAGCACTTTAAATTGGCAGTTTTTATAAGAAACTATCATATTAGGAAGAAACTACTTCTCAATTTGAATAGGCAGTTTTTTCTTTTATTATTTTAAAACTACAAATGTCATAAAAATCTACACTTGCCATAGGGACCAAAATACACATACATCATGATCATGTATTTGATACCTATATGATTACCTTATTGCAGAAGGCAAAAGGGTTGAACAAAAATTTGGAACTACCACAACAATAGAATTTCATGAGAGGTCGCGAAAGAGGGCACTCTCTCAAGCGTAATACATGCAAGTTCTCCTCGAAGGAGGGACAACACTTCACCAACTATCTTTTCTCATAGAAATGTCAAATAACTCATACTTTGGAACTGTAATGCAAGTATGAACTGATGCAGGAGTGATGACAAACAAGAGTTAGTCTTCTTATAACCTACGATATTGGTCCCTGGTGAAAAAGGGATGCCGTAGCGCATCATGAGCCGTCATCCTGATAGATGGATCGAATCTAAGGAGACCTTGCAACAGGTCTATAAGATCTCCAGCTGAATGATCAACATGCTGCATCACCAAATTCTGCACCAAAGCCCAGACAATTCACATAAGATTTTGGCATATGAAAAACAAGTATTCAAGTGCATACAAATTATTAATCCACCTGAAGACGAGGCAGCTTCATCACGGACTTTATGCTCTCTCTGGAAGTGGCACCTTCAGGCCAGTCTAATCTACCCCTCCTTACATATTTCTCCGCATGCCGACTATCCAAATGAAAAAAGGATAAGTTAATTTCTGATAGTATATGATGACATGAACATACTAAAACGGCACTCACTCCACTCTTTTTAACATTTGTGATGGTAGTGGACCCAATACTCTTTCCATCATCGCCAGGTGCTCCAAATTCTCGTGTGTCTGGAATAAAGCTTCACCCTGCAAAACCACCACACATGAATGAATACCCAGTGTGTCTTCCATCAACATATTAACATCTGGCTCAGAACAAACAGATTAATCTGATGCTAGCAACTACCGAGCAGAGTTCTATCAAGATGCAGCCCACGCTCCATAAATCACACGGGTAGCTCCATCCAAGGCCTGAAACAAACATAAAACCCAGTAATCAAGTAAAAGGACAACGCTAAATTAGCGGGACTTCGTTGAAAGAGGAAGAAAATCTTAACACACCAAGAATAACTTCAGGTGCACGGTAATGTCGTGTGGACACAATATAGTTGTGATCTGGTCGTTCGTAAGCAGTACTACCAAAATCAATTACTTTGATAGCACTTGACTTTGGTAACCTTTTAGAAAATGATCTGTCTCTGTGTGACCATGGTGTACCCTAAAGACAAGTAAAGGAACAACAGAGATTTAAATGATGTGGCATGATCACCAGAGGGCTAGTTAATTCTAGTTATTATAAGAATATAACACACTCCTAAGAGCTTGAAAAGCAGAACTCTACATACCTTGTAGTCAGGCACTTTTATGTAGTCTGCAGAAACAAAGAGTATATTCTCGGGCTTAAGATCCGTATGGATGAGACGCATATCATGCATGACTGAAAACAAAGGCCACAATAAGCATTCACAGTTTACAATAAAGTGTCTCCAATGCAGTGGTGGCAAATGCAATATATAGATTGCAACTGTACTAACAAACCAGAAAAGAATAATGCAAAAGGTGAATTCTTGAGACCAAGAGAACAAAAAATGGCCAAGTATCTGATACTAGAAAAGTGAACTGAAGAAGTATAGACCACACACATGCTACACATTCCAACAATTGCCTCCCAATTTCACGAACTAGATCAACCGGAAATGCGCGATAACTGTTTTTCCGTAGAAAATCGAATAAGCTTGGCCCAAGCTTCTCAAACACCTGTTAAGACCATTAAATTCATTGCAAGCCTTAAGTCCCCAAGGAATTCACAAAGTTGGGGAAATCAGGTTACCACAAATCAACAATATACTTACTAAACAAATATGGTTACGATAATCAAACCAGTTCCGTAATTGGACACAACTGCACAGAAGGAACTTCTTTAACCATCACATGCAAACTTGCATTTTTCAAAAATGAAGAAGAGCCATTATATACAACATAGACAAGACATACCGGCTTCCACCCCTATCATATCTCCCTAGCAACTGAAGCACGTCAACTTCTACCATTGCCGCTTCACGGTACTTCTTGATACTTCGGATAATTTTGATGGCAACAAATCCCTTCTGCTCTCTGTCCCAGCATTCTAGAACTTGCCCAAAGGTACCTGGTGAACTATAAAATTGAAGAGAGATCCATGGCCAAACAAGAGCGATTATATCGTAAATTAAGAAAAGAAATTTAGACTGACCTTCACCAATCTTTTTGAGAATTTTATCTGCAATTACAGGAATGAAAATGAGTGAGAATATTATGGAGGAGATAGGCGTATACTTGCAAAATGCAATTAAACTAAAGGACTTCAGGTTATGTTGTCTAATATAGACATGATGAGAAATGAGTTTTTGAAATTGGAGAAGCTTCAAGATTCTGTCAAGTATAGGAGATATCTTAATCCTTAGTTTGGTCCTCACTAGAATGGGAAGGAAGGTCAATTCCCGAGGTTCATGCAAGCAAAACAACATCTATAAAACAATGTGCAACCTCATTTCTTACACTTAAATAATAGTCACTCATTATGCCAGAGAAGAAAAATAGATCGATGAGAAGAAAATGTATTCCTTCACTATAGGTATCTTATTCACTTACTTTATCCAATAAGTAGAGGTATATCTTGCAACAAAAAAGGGATACTCCCATATACAAGATGCTAAATGATCAGAAAGAATAGCTGATTTTCTATGCATTTTTGGGTTTCTACTTGCTAATTACAAAACAACAATCAGCTAATTGCTTATGGACAAAAAGATGGACTTCAGCACGACCAGACACATAATTCCATAAACAACTGGAATATAAGAGCCAACCAAAAAGAACCTAAAACATATTTTAATCAAGCAGAACCTATCACATATATAACATGGTGATGAAAAAAATTTGTAATTACAGCGAGTAGTTAAATTCTCTCCAAGCTCAAACATGTAATGTCCATCTTTGTCATCATCTCGCCGTGGGGGAGAGCCTTTTTGAGCCAGTCCTTTTACATATAAACTATCATGATCGGGTAGTAACCTTGAATGCACATAGCTCGATGAATTGCCAACCTCTTGCCCATAATATATTCCTGACTGAGCCTACAGACAACCATTCATTCATATTCTTCTGAAAAAGATATAACATAAAACCTACCCTATATTTAAAACTAAACTGAATTTTGAAATATTTGCAAGAGTAACAACCAAGATGAATATTTTCACGCAATCCCCAACTCAACAACGAACTCACTAAGCTAGACAAGACCATTGAATTTGTACAAAACTATTGACATGAGAGAAACAACAAACATTTGTCACGCAACAAATATTCTCACACCAACAACATAAGATTGATGACTGGTCAAATGCTACTACACCTTTCAGTTTAAATCGCTCATTGATCTTCCTATTCCAACGAGATTGTTTTTACCTTTTCATCATGATTCAATTCAATGTTTAACAACGTAAAATTCAGATGCCAATGATACTCAAAAGAACCTTAAGAAATAATGTTCTTATAAAATTACAGATTTCAGCCGGATTTTTTTTTTAATTTCATTATTTTTCCTCAAAGTAAAGTCCCCGAATTCATGGAGTTAAACAACAGATCCAAATTAAACAAACAAAATTTTATCGGAAGATATCCAGTATATATCTCAAACTGAAATCTGCAGTTCTAATCAATAACTCAAGCATCAAATAATCCTCCAAAATCCCATCTTTTATTCACCAATAACTTAAAACCTCATATGGTTCACGAGACCTTTCATAGAACCAGAAGTTCAATTTTAATCAAAATACTCAGCATCCAACTAACACTTTTTGGGTCATTTGTCAAACTTCTTCCAAGAAAAGTAACACCAAAACTTTCATTGAACCGTAACTTCAATTGTAATCAAAACCCTCGAAATCCCGCTATTTTTTTTTCATTTTTCGAACAAAAAAAAAAAATCAATAACACCAAAACTTTCGTTGATACTTAACATCAATTGTAATAAAAAAAAAATTACTGGTAGCTAAATATGTTTCTATTTTCGAAAAACTTCTCAGAAAATAAGAAAAAAGGAGAGTAAAATTAATACAAATAATAATGACGGAAAAGAAATAAAAGGAGTACCTTGGGAGTATGGGAAGGATCCCAATCTAATCTCGGGCGCTTCTTAGGACGACGATCCATGTATGGATGTGGATACTCCGTTACGTATTCCATTTCCATATATCAAATCGATGCGTAATTTGTAAAGAGAGAAAAAACCCTAATCCCCAATTTGTTTGTGAGCTAAGGAGCAGCGAAAGCTAATGGTGTGGAGCTCGATGCGGGCGTACGATTCACATTATTTGATTGATGCTTCACCGTTGGATTAGTAATTGAAGTTTAATCAGGACCGTCTCAACCGACTTTTTAAAGTCGGGGTTAGGGAAACTAACCGTGGTTGAGTTATGTGGTTGTTTCTTTTTATTTTTCTTCTATTTTACCTATACCTATAATATAAATTGTTTTCTTCTATGGTTTCCTTTCCGAACATTCTATCCCTCTAGGGAATACCCGGCATTTTTTCAAACCTCAGTCTAAGGATTGGAAGAAAATCCTATACTATAATTATAACATGGCATTTAAAGAGCTTCCGCATAACGAATTTGAGGATATCTCATTTTATAGTTTATTAAAAATATTACTTTAGTTGATATATATATATATGTTCTCTTGGTATGATTTTTTAAATGATGACATAGTTAAGCAATATTACATAGTTCTGAGACAAATCTGATGTGTTTTCCTTTTTATATCTCAATATTCTAAGGATCAATTATTATCCTTATTATGGAATTTTTAACCCATTTGATTGAAAGTTGAAATACTATTATTGAGCAATTAGAATTCTTCGAGCACCATTTTACGTATTCATACAAAGACTATAGGAGATGAGTTGAGGTTCTACGAGATACCGTATGGGTCACAAATTATCTTAGTTATGTATGGCCCACGTCAATAGTAGAGAATCTTCGAAGGCTGTCACGCGTCATCAATATGATTTTAACAAAAGACAAAGATAAGGTTGAAGTGATCTGACAAAGACGAAAGCGAGGTCGAGCAGTCAATAGAGATCGAGGTCGAGGACGAGTATTCTCCTTAAAACGACTAGTTTTAGGGATAAGACTTTAAAGAGAATATTCCTGAAATCTATATTATTAGGGTTTTGTGGTCCATATTCCCTTATAAATAAAAAGATATGTAGTTATAGAGGGAATTGGACACTCATAGTAATAGAACAACACTTTGACATTCTCTGAGATTCTTGCTTTATATCCAAAATACATCTTTTCCTGAGATCTAACTTTAACTTTTCTCCCACAATCCAAGAAGAATACTAATATTCAAAGGTTCCTCAATCACTTATCATTGTCAGGAAGAATATAGCGAATTCAATCCCTTTTCGGTTATCTCACTCGCATTTATTTACTTAAATGCCATTATATTCCATTTATTGTTATTGAATGATGTCTTCTTTGTTCTTGGGTCATTACATAGTGTCATTGTTACTTATTTATTGTTATCTGACGGAACTTGTGCTATTTTGTCACAAAATCAGTTAAACGGCCTTTTGGATATTAATATTGGATAAGATTAACTCTATTCTATCAGAAAATCAAATTATTAAACCTATATCTAAATTTTAGGTCAACCAATTTTGCTGCAAACTCTGAGAACCAAGTAAATTTAGTCAATTCTTAATAATTAATGCAAATTTATTTGCCTTCAGCCATGCAGATATGTCGGGCATCCCCAAAGAGATCGCCATACACAAACTGAAGGTCGACCTCTTCTATCCTCCGGTAAGGCAGGTCCGACGAAAGTTCAACCCCACCATCAATGACGTCGTCCACGAGGAAGTAGAGAACGGCTCGATCAGGGAATCAAAATATCTCAAATGGATTGTCAACGTGGTGATGGTCAAAAAGAAAAATGGGAAATGGAGGATGTGTGTGGACTTCACAGATCTAAACAAAGCATGCCCGAAAGATTCATTCTCGTTGCAGCATATCGACCAACTCATCGACGCAACGGCGGGGCACGAGCTGTTAAGTTTTCTGGATGCATATTCGGGTTACAACCACATACTTATGGAGGAAGAAGACCAAGAAAAAACTACTTTCATCACCCATAGGCGAACATATTGTTATACGGTCATGCCGTTTGGGTTGAAGAACACATGGGCTACCCATCAAAGGTTGGTCACAAAAATGTTCGAAGACCAACTTGGCAAAACCATGGAGGTGTATGTCGATGACATGTTGGTCAAATCCGTGAAATCAGAGGATCATATCGATCACTTGAAGGAAGCTTTCGATACACTAAGACAGTACGAGATGAAACTAAACCCCGAGAAATGCGCGTTTGGTGTGGCCTCGGGAAAATTCTTGGGCTTCTTAGTATTTCTGCAAGGAATTCAGGTCAACCCAGATCAAGTCAAGGCTATCGACGAGATACCTGAGCAATTGACTACTAAGAAACAAGTCCAAAGATTGATTGTTCGAATTGCACCTTATCTAAATTTATCTCGTGATCGTCTGATAGATGTCACATGTTTTTTGGTGTGCTCAAAAAGGATAACGGCCTCGAGTAGATGCCCTAGTGCGTACAAGCACTGCAGGAACTAAAGGTGTATTTTTCATCACCACCTTTACTCTCGAAGACCGAT
Organism: Nicotiana knightiana; assembly: GCA_005239525.1. Taxonomy (NCBI): domain Eukaryota; kingdom Viridiplantae; phylum Streptophyta; class Magnoliopsida; order Solanales; family Solanaceae; genus Nicotiana; species Nicotiana knightiana. The sequence continues at coordinate 20,315 of MDKJ01330910.1, forward strand.
CCCGGGGTACACCTCCTCATCTACCTCACCGTCTCCGAAGTAGCAGTAAGTGTAGTCCTGGTTCAAGAAAATAAAGGTACACAATCTCCTATTTATTATATTAGTAAAACACTTGCCGACGCTGAGACGAGGTACCCACACCTCGAGAAATTAGCCCTGGCCTTGGTTGTAGCTTCACGAAAGCTAAGACCCTATTTCTAGTACCACCCTATCTCGGTTGTCACCACTTTCCCATTAAGAAGCATTTTACATAATTCCTGGCGTTTAGGAAGGCCGGACAAATGGGCTATCGAGCTAAGTGAGGACGACATCACATATCATCCTCGAACAACAATAAAGTCGCAAGTGCTCGCCAACTTCGTCGTAGACTTTAGTGCAAAAGTAATGCTCAAGGCCGAGCAATAAGCGCTCAAGCCTCTCTTCAAACACAAGAGCTCTGGGTCCTATACACCGAAGGCGCATCCAATGCTTTGGGATATGTACTGGGACTCGTACTCGAGGTCCCTACCGGCAAAGTAATTCACCAGTCCATAAGATGCCCAGATATGACTAACAACGAGGCCAATCATGAGGCCATAATTGCAAGGTTGAAGCTAGCACTCAAATATGGGGTGAAGTGGTTGAAAATTTATTGTGATTCTCGGCTCTTAGTCAAAAAAGTTACAGGGGCTTTCCAAATAAAAGAACAAAGGTTGCAAAAATATCAAGCCGAGAACTGAAAAGTGCTGCACAATTTCGACGAATGCCAGCCCGACCAAATCCCACGAACTCAATACATCAAAGCAGATGGCCTTGCCAAATTGGTCGCTGCCACCAAAAGCATAAAAGCCAGAGAAAAAACGTAGCCCATCTCCTCAACTCATCACTAGACCAAATCGAGGTAAATCTGTAAATTTAACTTGGGACTAGCTCAATTGTATTGTTACGTATTTGCAGGATGACATCCTCCCAAACGACAAAAAAGGAACCTAGAAAATTAAGAACTCAAGTGACTAGATACAGACTCCATCGTAACAATTTATACAAGAGAATGTATGGGGTCTTTTGGCAAAGTGCTTAGGCCCAAACCAAACCCAACGCATTCTCGAGAAAGTCTACGAAGGCCATTGCGGTGCTCATTCCGATGATCGAGCACTCATCAGGTATACGGGTCGGGTACTATTGGCGCACTATGAAGAAATATGCCTTGGAATTCGTGAATAAATGCTAGCAATGTCAGAAGTACACCCCAATAATCCACCTACCAAGAGAACAGCTTCATTCGCTCACCTCTCCATGGCCATTTATTCAGTAGGGAATGGACATCGTGGGTCCACTCCCACCGGGAATGGACATCGTAGGTCCACTCCCACCGGGAATGGACATCGTAGGTCCACTCCCACCGGGAATGGACATCGTGACCTTCATTCGTTCACCTAACAATTTCTCTAAATAGGTGGAAGCAGGGGCATTTTCCCAAATTCGCGAGCAAGAGGTAATCACTTTTATATGGAAAAACATCATCTGTCAATTCGGCCTACCTAAAAGGATAAGTTGCAACAACGAACCTCAGTTCACAAGAAGAAGAACCACCGAGTTCTTTGAAAAATGGCATATCAAAAGAATACTTTCAACTCCTTATCATCCAACTGGCAACGGACAAGCGGAATCCTCCAATAAGACAATACTAAACATCATGAAGAAGAAACTTGAAGAGGCGAAAGAATTGCGGCCAAAAATACTCCTAGAAGTATTGTGGGTGCACATGACTACCCCGAAGATGAGCACATGAGAGACACCTTACTCCCTCTTCTATGGAACAGAAGCAGTCATACCAGTCGAAGTCGGAGAACCCAGCCTTAGGTGATCTCATGAAAGCGGTACCAAAAACAGTGAGAATAGGAGGAAATATCTCAACGAGGTCAAACAGCAACCAGCGAGACATGGCGTACATGAGGATGGTCGCTCAGAAACAGCAAACAGAACACTATTACAAAAAATGCAAAGGTTCGATTACTCAAGTGATTACATAATCAAAGCTAAAAGCCAAGCAAATAGGGATCCACGAGTCAGAAATTAGGAACAAACTAGGACGGACCGTACAAAATTATAGGCAAAGCAGACAAAGGCTCGTTCCAATTGGAAACCATGGAAGGGAAGCTTCTACCAAACAATTGGAATATCAGCCATTTTAAGTACTTTGACTTCTAAGAAACAAGAAAAGACCCATAAGTCGTACTCTTGTTTCCCTCACCTGAGTTTTGTACCAATAGGGTTTTCTCAAGGAGGCTTTTAACGAGGCGACAAGCGGGACACTTCAAGTTGAAGTATACGAGAACATACCAATTTATTATTGCCTGACTCCTCAAAATTCTCCAAATCAAACAATGAAGGGACTAGATATACTGGGACTGGAATGCCAGCCAACACCCAAAACTTACTTTCTCCAAAAACTGCCCAAGGGAAAAATAATGTGATCTGAGCAACAACGTCAAAGTAATAGGAATTCATGTTTATCGAAACTGATCTAATGAATGGTTAAGTTCAGCAAAGTTCGAACAAGTCATCCCTCAACCATGATCTAATGAAAGGTTAAGTTTGACCAAGCTCGAACAACACTTATCGTCCCTCGGCTATGATTTAATGAAAGGTTAAGTTCGACTAAGCTCAAACAATACCTATCGGCTCTCGGCCACGATTAATGAAAGGTAAAGTTCGACCAAGTTCGAACAACATCTATCATCCCTCGACCACAACATAACTTAAATGTACGTTTGAATAGCTCGAACAACACCTACCGATCCTCGGCCACAACCTAACTTAAAGGTACATTCGACTAGATCGAACAACACCTATCGACCTTCGGCTATATCTCAACTAAGATACATACTCGACGTATAAAAACAAAGGGTTGATATGGCCCACAGCTATTTGGCTCGAACGCTACGACCACCTAGAGGATGACAACAATAAAAAGGATAAAAAAGTAAAACATACAAGTACAGAGACGAAACACAGAAATGAAAAAGGTACATGTAAAAAAATAATCAACTTTGATATTCATATTTAGGTGAAGAGTTTTTTTACAAAAGCGCTCGAAGATGCCAACAAAAAATACAATAAAAGATTAAAATAATAGCTAATGGCCATCACCATCCCAACCTCTAGCATCCTCTCCATCCTCGCCCAGAGGGTAAGTGGAATCATACCAAGCACCATCCGCGAGCCGGTCTACGCCCTCTTCACATCCTCCCCGGAACCAAGTTGAGGCGTGGTAGGATATTAATCATAAGTGAGCCGAGCCTCACGAGCTTTGACTTGAGCTTCCTCGAGAACCGTCTCAAGGATAGAGCTCACCATATGCAAGTCATGGAGTACGCTCATCCACGCTTCAGAGTGGATCCACTCCTCGTACAGCTCCTGAGGAATGTTAGGATACTCGGAAGCATTTGATGAAGTGGTCCGCACAAGTAGTTGAGCCTTCTCGACCTCAAGAGCAGCAACTTGATCGTGCAGCTCAGAGTTTTCCTTGTCCAGCTCCCTGATCCTCTCCTTAAGATGATCCTCCTTAGCCCTAGCCGTTGATAGATCATTTTCCCGCTCAGAACGGAGAGTCTTGTTCGCCAGCTCGAGAATGTCAATCTTTCTCTGAGCGTCCAGTCGGGAAGATCCGTATGCTTGAGAATTTGTTGTTTCTCAGTGACTTCCCCCCTGAGAGTATCTATTTCAAGCTGGTATCCATGCAACTGGCCAGAACAGAAAATAGCCATACTTAAACCTGAGAGCGAGACCGACAATGGTTTTCGACAAGGTATCATCGGTTATCTCTTTGAGGGTCACACCCTCGGTGTCGGAGCAGATAGGGCCGAGGTCAGGGACCTCCTCTTCGATATTTCTCAACAAGTCGCAATCCATTAGGATCGAGATTGTCCTCGAGCCCCCTCCATCCTCACCTCGATTTGGGTGAGCCCCTCATCAATCATCCTAAGGTTTTCAAGGTCTATGTTAGAACCCGACCCATCGCCCTTATCGACGATGCTTTTCCCTTGACCTTGTCAGTCGCTGCTCGCCTAGAAGACGAAGTCTCTTCCTACTCCATTGCCACTGAGCTGTCGCCGAGTGTCCTCTCCATGACCATCTCCCTATCGAGACCTACCAGCACGCCCACGTTCACCTCGTCTAGTTGCGGGGCCTCGGAGGTCGCCCCAACATTATCTCTGATGTGTATTGTCGTTGTCTCTCGGAGAGTGAAGTCATCCTCCACTGAATCGACAACCACATGAACTCCCCTCCTCTCGACATCCATAGCTTTCCTCTTCCGAGGCCTTAGCTCCCCATCACGGGGGGAGTCTTCATCATCCTCATTAACAAGCGAGAACAACTGAGGAGTGGATGCAACAACTAGGACAAAGGCAGATACAGAAGCCTCAGCAGCCAGGACATGGGTGGATACAGAAGGCACATTAGCCGCGACGCGGGCAGAGGCAGAAGGCATGGCAACCCTTCTCCTTCTAAATATGGGCAAATGTGACCTACTCCTTCAGGAAGACCCCCTAACTGGACCTGAAGAAGAGGAAGCATAGGGGTTTACAACGAGGCGAGCCAACAAAAAAAGAGATCATCAAAATTCACGATTAGAGAAGAAAAATTACCTGTGGAAGGCAGGGTCGGTCTGAACTTCTGAAAGAAGCTCGGCAAGTCACGAATCCTCGCAGTGTGGGGAAGAACCTGCCCGACCTAGTCAATGATACGTATCGCCAAAGAAGGAGGATTATTATTGGCTTCACGAAAAAAAGAATTATTCAACCAATTCACAATTGACGAAGTTCTTCAAAAGGTAAAAACAAAAGAAATTCCGGCACTTAAGGGTATGGTTCCAGGCCTCAGGGAAGTCGTCGACATTAGCCACAATGGCCTCAGTCTTGATGTCACGACCCAAAATCCATAAAGTCATGATGGCGCCGGACACCACTGTCAGGCAAGCCAATCATTAAATGGTTAAGGTAAATTTCATGTTTTAACATTTTCGAAATCGTTACCTTTCACTTATAACCAAATGAGCGAATAAAAATTTATTAAATAATTGCGACAGGTAAACCATTCAATTTATTTAAATTAAATCCCAAACACATCCCAAAACTCGGTGACACAAGTACATGAGCAATTTCTAAGAATTTCACAAATTCTACAAAGCTTGTCCGAAATACAAATTTGGACAAGGAATAAAAATGAAAATACAATACATAGATGGAGACTCTGCCGACTGCGTGTCGTCTCTGAGTGAAGCTCATCTAAGTCTCCAAGTCAACCATATTGCTATGAAGGTACCTGTGCAACAAAATGCACATCAAGTGTAGCATGAGTACGAAAACAACGTGTACTCAGTAAGTATCCCGCCTAACTTCGAAGAGGTAGTGACGGGAGGTCAACTTGACACTCACTAAGGTCCAACAAAATAATTTAACAAGATATGATATCAGTAATAGGCATACGAGGATGATAAAAACAGTAAACATCAAAGATAACTGTAATTCAAATAAATACTTAAAGTAAATAAACAATTACTGTGAGCATGTAATTTTTCCGCTATCAGATACTCCTACAAATTTGATAAATAATTCAATTTTTATGGAATTTTATTAAACTTAATTGTTTTTCGTGAATTATTTGCACTGTATGGTCATAAGTCATCTTTTAAAATTTATGATAATAACAAAACATTTTAAAAATTTTATAATTAAGTTTTTTTAGTTTAATTTGCCTAATTCAATCATTTTATTAGGAAAATTACAAATTCATTCTTTAAATAATTATGAGTATTAAAACTAATAGTCTCAAGTTAATTTACTCATTAATTAAGCTATAATTGGATGAAATTAGGTCAAAATTAATTTTTATTAATTAGAATGATTTAATTAATTACTTAACCTAAGTGTTCCCAAAGACAAAATCGGACCTGGGCCAATGCACCCAGGCCCAAACCCACTTTCTCACTACCCAATACACTCCAGTCCAAACCCCATTACCCGACCAGCCCTGTATATTACTCAAACGACCTTGTTTTGTCCCCTCCAATCCCATCCATTGGATCGATTTGATCCAACGGCTCCCAAACTCCCCCTCTAAAATATATAAGTGTCCAAACCACACCCCACACCCTCATTTGCAGAAGCCTCACACCCCCTAGTCCATCTCTCTCACTTCTCTCTAAACACCAAACCCTAGTCGTCGCCCTCCGCCTGCCGGAAATCGCCTCCGGCGGTAGAGCTTCACCTAATCCAGACCAAATCTTCACCAGACACTCTCCTCCTCCTCCTCACTCACCTCCCATCATTGATTCCACCAAAATCCCACCCAAAATCATTCGATCATAGATCTAAGAAACCTGAAACCCTAAAACCCCATGTCCGACCGATTCAAGAACAACTAATGGTTCAAAGCTACACGAGTCAATAGATCTTGATGAGAGATATTGAGTCATGCGGGTTTGGATCATTTTCAAACCCCGCCGGAATCCGTCAACACCCCGTGGGTATCCCTCCCCCCCTTTTTCTTTTCTGACATTTCTTCGTTTTAAGAAAAATGAAATCGTATGCCTCACTGTTTTGATACATGTGTTTATCTAGTATTTGTTTTTTCTTGATTTAGTTTAGATCTTTAAAATGCATGAGTTGATTGTATAATAACCATTTTAGATTTATGCTATCTTAGCCGATTAGTTTGAAGTCGTTGGTTTGAGATTGGTTTTGTTGAATATCTTCTTTTCTTGGCATGTTTAGTTCTAAATATGCATGTGTACCTATCTGTGCCTTATTGTCTAAGTTGTTCACTGGTTGGAGATTCTTATGTTTTCCCGAATTTTTTTCCCCCTCTTTCCCCATTTTTCCTCAACTATTAAGTGTCTTGGTTTAAGGATTGATTACTGATTTGGTTTAGGAGTTCATGAACTTTTTTGTTTAAATAACATGTTGTTGGTTTAATTGAATTGTTAGCTTTGTTTGTTGAATAGGCGTGCCTATACTAATTATACTTTCTGTCTTTTTTATTTTCTTTTGGTCTCAACTTTAGTTTCAATCGATTATTAATCGATCAAGTAATAGTTTAATTAGGTAATGAAGAGACAATTATACGCGACTAATTAAGTGTACATTTGAACTAAGTAATAATACACTTGACCTAAGTCTAAGAAGTTCAACCTAATTAATCTAAAGTAATTAATTAACCTGAAACTAATCAACCAATTAGGCTAAGACTCAGTTCTAAAACAGTGTTTGGTCAGGGTTTAACCTAGACTTATCAAGACTAATTTAGTTAGCAATAATTTCCTATAGTCTCTTAAGTAGTTAAATAAATCCTAAAAGCTGTCTAAGATAGTTAGTTTAAGATTAACTAACTAAAACAAATTAGTTGACCTAGGCTTATTAGTTAATTAAGTTTCTGATTTTAGGTAATTAAGTAAAATTCACCAAACTAAATCAGTTAACTTAAGAATTGAATTGATCAACTTACCTTAAGTAGCAAGCTAAACCTAGTTTGACTAATAGGAGCTTTAATCAATTAACTTAATTAGTTGACCTAACCTTGGTTAAAAAACAACTAGTAGTCACCTATGGGACCTAACTAGTGTTAGTTAACTATAGTTAAACAATAACCCAAGTGAGTTTTAACCTTGATTACCCAATGGTAAATTCAGGGACTCCAAGGGGTACATCAGGTAATGTAGATTAGGAAATCAGATTTTTAAGGGTAGAAAGGTCTTTTCTAAGGCTGGAATGTTCTGGAAAGGGGAAGCTATCCCAAAAGGATAGGGTGGATAGTTGTACATGTACCCTCTTCAGCCTAGTGAATTAGGAATATACCAAAGGATATCCCATTTCCAAGTCTCATATAAATAGACCCCCCTCCCTTTAGACTAGGAGGATTTTTTGGGGACACTCTGAAGAAAATTCTTTCAACCTCTCTTAGATGATAATACATTCTAAAAATACAGAAAGAATCATAATATTTTCTCATTCATAAACAAAAATTTCAAAAAAAAAGTATTAGTAGAAAAACAAGGAAAAATCTGATTTCCCTTGGAATCAAGTTCATAAATACATGGTCTAGTTCTCAGCTTATGCTTCTTTTACTTTTGAGTGATTTTGGGAGTTTTAAGCATTCTTACTCAAGAGTTCTGGATTGATTCTTGCTGGGCTACTGGGTTTTCTTTCGGTTTCTGTTTGCTGCTGCTGATTTCTCTTCCTTCTTGCTGTTTATTGTTCCTACTTGACCTTTATTTGGTCAAGTCTCTTTGCTGTTTTTCTTTAAAAGGTATGTATCAGATCATCTCTTCTTAATGAAATTTTTGGACTAGAATCTTCATTTTTTGCTCACTGTATAAAACTGGTTGTTCTTGATAAATGAAGTTACTGTTTCTGTTTTGTTAGATGTGACAGTGTAGATGTTTATTGGCATGATAATGACTCTGTGAGTGTGATAGGTAATGTCTTGATGTTAGTATTTCTCCTGTTTGCTGCATGACTGTTTGCTTCAGATTATATGTATATAAATGTGATAAGTATTCATAGTTCTACATTAGGAAATAAGCTGCATTAAGGTTTGAATCCGACCTTCTCTATAGTCAGATTCTATCAATAAGAATGCAAAAATATGCTTTCGATTGAGTCTCTTTGTTCAATAAAGAGATTCAATACGCAAGTCTCTAGATAGTTTAGGATATTGGCATTAGGGTAGATGAATATGAATTCTTAATAGTCAAATTTACCCCTTAGTAGTGCACAAACATTAGTATGGTTGGCTGAAGTTTACCCTTTTAAAGGGAATAAAATATGTAATTAAGAAAGACATTAGAGTGAGGAATCTGAACCTTTGAATGATCAGATTCATCCTCTAAAATTCCTAAATAAGCAAGCCTCTATATGGTTTGGAATTATGTTAAATTAGTACTAGGGTAGATGAATCTGACTTCCTAATAGTCAAATTCACCCCATTGATAGTGCATAACAGTAGTTTAGCTTTGCTGAAAATTATCCTTCAAAGGATATAAGTTTGTAATGAGAAGGAGCTTTAGGAAAGTGAATCTGAAGTCACAAAATAGTCGGATTCACTCCTCAAAATGCCCATAGTAGTCAAAGTATTTGAATAAATGCTTGCTAAAATCTGTTGCATAACATAAAGATGACTGTTAAGAGTCTAAACAAAGTGATATCAGTGGGTTTGAATCCAACCCTTTCTATGGTTAGATTCAGTCCATAAAAAGGCATGAACATATTTTGTTCTCCTATAGCATCACTAAGGTTGAATCTAAATTTCTTTTATGTCTAGATTCATCTCACAAAATGCCCAAAGGTCTGTCGTTAATACTGTCCAAGTACTCAAAACTTTGGACTTATAATTTTAGATTAACATTGAAAAATGCAGGTTTAAGTCTTTGAAGGACA
>ML401649.1:0-14118 GCA_005239525.1 Nicotiana knightiana
GTAAGGAATTCTGTTAACCCGGGAGAAGGTGTTAGGCATTCCTGAGTTTCGTGGTTCTAGCACAGGCGCTTAATGATTAAACTTGGCCAAAATTGTTTAATTACTGCTTTTAAACCTATGTGCGTTTTTTATATTTTTACCGCTTTTATTAGTAAATTTTATGTAACGAGTTATATTGAAGCGGTTTACGTATGCGTAAACCCGTAGAAATTGGACGTGTCAAAATTATGTCACGCGGACATATACCTAATTTAAAACACTTTGGGTCCTTCAAGCTCTTGGCGGATGGGAAAATGAGCTTGACTATTATCAGCAATTCCTCGAAGATGATACTTACAACAATTCATCTTGGAATCAGGTAATGATTGAACTCCTTTTCCCTTTTTTGTAGGAATAAATAATTCTTTGATAGTAAAGGAAAAGGACAGAGGAACAAGATGTCCTCCAGCAACAGAATCAGAAGGTATAAACAAAGACATCTCCAAACAAGAAGCATATACAACTCCCTTGGGAGCTTTGTTTAAAAGTATGCCTGAAAATGATAAGAGGACAAGAAATGNGGAATCCTCTAGTGGTACTCCAAAAAAATACAGCATAGAACAAGCATAATACACTTCCATAAAGCTTTAACTTCTTCACTTCTCCCAAACCCATGAAATTTTAATGAGAAAACCTTTAACAAAAAGCTAAAGTTGCGCAACCGCTTATTTTTGGTGGTAAAAGAAATCGTAATCCCGTCACGCGAGCATGTACGCAATTACGATAATAATTTCAACAAACCTGCTCATAAAGGTATTGCGTACGAATATTCATTTTTAATTGCACTCGTGCCACGCGAATGTGTACACAATTAATAACCTTTTATAATTATTAAGATTGTTTAGACGAAGTTGCGCGAATACATACCTCTGTTTATTTTTAAAAAATCATAATTATTTTACAAGAATGTGTACATAGTCACGATGATGATTTCAAACACGCCTAAAGGCATTTCCATAATGTTCATGGACTGATTCTCTTAAATAGAGTAAATTACCAATAGATTCAAAATACCACATCAATAACGTCAACAAGGAAATATAACCTAAAGAAAACTTTGACTCAAATACATGCACTCTTTCATTAATCCTTTTGTCACGACCCAAAATCCATAAGGTCGTGATGGCGCCGGACACCACTGTCAGGCAAGCCAATCATTAAATAGTTGAAATAAATTCTTGTTTTAACATTTTCAAAATCGTTATCTCTCACTTACAACCTAACGAGCGAATAAAAATTTATTAAATAATTGCGACAAGTAAACCATTCGATTTATTAAATTAAATCCCAAATACATCCCAGAAGCCGGTGACACAAGTACATGAACAATTTCTAAGAATTTTTTCTCAAATACTACAAGGCTTGTCCGAAATACAAATTGGACAAGGAATAAAAATGAAAATAGAATACATAGAGGAAGACTCTGCCGACTGCGGGTTGTCTCCGGGTGATGCACCTCGTCTAAGTCTCCAAGTCAACATATTTCTATGAAGGTACCTGTGCAACAAAATTCATAGCAAGTGTAGCATGAGTACGAAAACCATGTGTACTCAGTAAGTATCCCGCCTAACCTCAGAGAGGTAGTGACGAGAGGTCGAATTAGGCACTTGTTAGAAGTCCATTTAGTATAATTAAGTGAGACACTAAACACTCAGCATGAGTATCATAGGAAAATTTAATAATAGTCAGGGATAAGAAATATCAACGTCTTTCACATTTAACACATTAAATCTTCGTCATTCCAGTTGTTAATTTACAACTTCTTAGACCAATAAACAGTAATAAGTACAGGAAATACGCAGCAATTATCATGCGCAAGAAAATGTCGAGGGTCGAACGGGCCGGACCAACAATAACAATATGTGCACTGCCGAGGGTCGAACGGCCCAAACCATAGATGCATCTATCTTCCTCGCTCGCGAATCGAACATGCGACACGGTTAACATAATACTTTGGATACCCCGCTCGCGAATCATACCTGCGACTCGGGTTCCCGTATAAATATACTTAAATACAGGGCCATCCTGCTCTCGAATCATACATGCGACTCAGGCACCCAAAGATACACATATTCACACTAATAAACCACATTTTTACCAGGAAAATTAGCTGTTCAACGAAGCGATAAAATCCTCCTTTTAATAAACATGAGAATAGTATTTAAAACTTTTCTGGAGATTTACTTGCCAATTTCGACAGGGTTCCAAACTCTATAGATTTATCTGAAACACAATTATCCAAGGAAGAATCAATTCTCCTTCTAGGTGATTAAAAAAAGTAAAATCTATCCTTCTCAGAGATTTAGATACTAATTTAAAGCATAACATGATATTTTATTGACAAGGTCACAAGTACAACAAGTAAAGCATGCTAGTAGGTCCTAGACTACCCGGACATACCATATTAGTAGCTACGCACGGACTCCTGTCCCCTCGTACGTATGTAGCCCCCCCGCAAATAGTAGCACATAATTAATTAGTTCACCTATGGGGAAAATTCCCCCTCACAAAGTTAGAAAGAGACATACCTCACTCCGAAATTCCATAACCGGCTTCCAAGCCCTTTCGATGACTCAAATTGATGCACAACGCCCCAAAACTATCAAAATAACGACAAACCAATGAAAATATACTCCAATATTCGTTAACGATTCAAATTATATATACTCCAATCTCCGCTTAATGAATTGACCAAAATGCCCTTTGGCCCACGTGCCCGGATTTTGAAATTTCTCGAAAATATACCCTACCCATAGCCTTACTAACTCAATATTCATTTTACCCTTAATTTCATGCTCAAATTCGTGGTAAAAATCCAATATACCAATTTCTAGGTTTTCTTCAAAATTCCCAATTTTTATACAAATTCTCATGTTCAGTCCATGCATAAACCTTATTTATAATTTGGAATGAGAAGGAATCACTTAAATTTTGATGCTTGATGGATATCCCCCTTTGAAGCTCTCCAAAACCATGTGAAAGAATTGATGAAATGGCCAAAATCCCGTTTAAAATAAGACACTGCCCAGGTAACCTTCTATGCGATCGCACAACATCCACCACGATCGCACAAGTAAAAATCCCAGAAGCCTCTAACACACCCTGTGCGATCGCACATTGAACCCTGCGGTCGCACAAACCATAACCTGCAGCCTCACTTCCTTCTGTGCGGTTGCATTCCTCCTAGTGCGATCGCACAAGTCAAAAATTCTAGCCCCTAAATTTCTTCTCTACGATCACATCACAAGGGCTGCAATCGCACTGAGTCCCCAAAACACCAGAAAACAACATCAACCAAACACTTGAAAATTACCCGGAACCACCCTGAAACACACCCGAGGCCCTCGGGACCTCGTCCAAATCACAGGACTCAGTCCCATAACCTCACACGGACTTGCTCGAGGATTCAAATCACATCAAACAACGCCGAAATCACGAATCGTACAAAAATTCAACTTTATGAACTTTGAAATTTCGAACTTCCACATCCGATGCCGAAACCTATCAAATCACGACCGATTGACCCCAAATTTTGCACACAAGTCATATTCGGCATTACGGACCTGATCCAACTTCCAGAGTCGCATTCCGACCCCGATATCAAAATTTCCACTTCCAGTCGGATTTCTCAAAAACTTTCAAATTCCTATCTTTATCCAAATGACTTCAAAATGATATCTCACCTTGATTTGCGTGCACAGCCGGGGCGTGTAGTCGAGAAGCCATTATGTGAAAAACTGATAAAATGATAATTTTGTATTAGAAATTTAAATAAAGTTGACTTCGGTCAATGTTTTTGGAAAACGGACCCGGACCCGTGATTTGACGGTCCCGGAGGGTCCGTAGGAAAATATGGGACTTAGGCGTATGCCCGGAATCGAATTCCGAGGTCCCAAGTCCGAGAAATGAATTTTTAAAGAAAATATTTTTCTGAAAAATATGAAGGTTTTTGAAAAATGAAATTTGATGTGAAACATGTGGTATCAGGCTCGTATCTTGGTTCTGGAGCCTAGTACAGGTTCGATATAATTTATATGTGTTACCTGTGAAGTTTGGTAATAAACGGACTTCGTTTGGCGTGATTCGGACCTTAAATGGAAAAAAATTAGTGTTTAAAGAAGTTTTGAGAAATTTCATTTATCTTGAGGTTAATTCGATGCTTATGATGTTATTTTGGTGATTTGATTACTCGAGTAAGTCCGTAGGATGTTTTTGAGGTTGTGTGTATATTTGGTTTTGAGCCCCAAGGGCTCAGGTGTGTTTCGGATAGGCGTCGGTGTGTTAAAACTTAGAAAAAAATATGGTTTTTTGCTGCTGTTATGACTGTTGTCCCTCCCTTCTATGCGATCGCATAGCCTTAGACGCGATCGCATAGTGAAAATTTGAAGTGCCTAGTTTTTCTTCTACGCGTTCGCAGGAATCCATCCGCGATCGCGGAAGCCAACCTGCTCCTTATACGCGATCGCATAAGCTATTTCGCGATCGCATAGAGCATTTTTGACCTGTGATGTTTTTCCTCTATGCGATTGCGCCTCGATCCCCGCGATCGCGATTCTTTAAAAGCCTGGGTAGTATATAAGTTTCCAAAATCGGGGGTTTCACCATTTTAAACATATTTTGACTTCTAGAACTCGGTTTTGGGCGATTCCTTGAGGGTTTTTCACACAAATCTAATGGGTAAGTGTTCTTCCACTAGAATTAATTATATTTCATGAATTAGTTCTTGTTTTCATCATTTAATTTGTGTTTTGGGTTGAGGGAATTGTGGGTTTTGAAAGAAAGTTTCTAAAATGAAAAATCATGATTTAAAAGACCAAATGTTATCGGAATTGGAAAAGTTTAGTATGGGTGAACTCGTATCGGAATGGGTAATCGGAATTTGTAAAATTTGTCGGGTTCCGAGGTGCGGTCCTGGGGGTAGACTTTTGGGTCGATTTTCATGATTTTGTAAAGATTGAGACTTTATTATTCGGAATCGTTCCTTATACGTTTTATGTGTATTTTGAAGTTATTTTAGTTGATTGTAAGCCGTCCGGAGGTCTTTCCGCCCGAGAAGTCTATTTTCGAGTACCGGGCTGTCGTCTTTGAGGTAAGTATCTTGCCTAACCTTGTGTCGGGGAACTACCCCTTAGGATTGAGTCTTCCTTGTTGATTGTAGTCCGAGTATGCGAGGTGACGAGTGTGTACTCGTACTTATTTGCAATTAGATTGCCCTTTTAGGATTCGTAGATTCTTATATTACCTGTGTATGATTTGTAATTGTTACACTTGAATCCTTGGTTGTTAATTTCATTCCTTCCTGTTTAAATTAGAATTACTTGTTTTTGGATTCTTCGTTGGCTATTTGACTTTACTTGACTTAACTGAATATTCTACTTCTCTTATCATCATGCTATATTTTCTTCCTAGCTTGCCTAATTGACTATAATTAGTGTCATCTAGCCTTATAGTTGACTAGCCGTAGTTGGAACATTTATTCGTTGGAGTCAAGCATGCCCGTGAGTCTTACATTGTGATTTATATGACTATTCCCTTAAGTGCTACTTAGGTCTAATTGTTAGACATTTATGTTATTGGTATTTCCTTGATGTTGCCTATTATTGGGCCTTTTGTTTGAAGCTGAGTGTTATTCCGTGAAGTAAACTGTTTAGGTGAGATTTCTTATAGCCGTTTCCCTTGCCGGGATGTTATGGTTATTGTTACTGTCTATGCTGCTAATGATATGGTTTGTATTGTTGACTCCCTTGCAGGGATGTGATGGTTCCTATTACTGTTTATGTTGTTAATGATATGGTTTGTATTGTTGACTCCCTTGCCGGGTTGTGATGGTTCCTATTACTGTTTATGCTGTTAATGATATGGTTTGTATTGTTGACTCCTTTATCGGGATGTGATGGTTCCTATTACTGTTTATGCTGTGAATGATATCGTTTGTACTGTTGACTTCCTAGCCGGGATGTTGTGGTTTCTATTACTGGTTAAGCTGTAAATGATATTGTTTGTGTTGTTGACTCCCTTGCCGGGATGTGGTGATTTATGGGTCATATTGTTGGTTTTTCCTTGCCAAACTGTTGTTCTTGATATTTTTTGGGTGAGGAAGAGTGTAAAGCATGAAGGATAATGTCGTGCCATGTTTATTATATTTAGCACGAA
The DNA here is from genome assembly GCA_005239525.1 of Nicotiana knightiana. NCBI lineage: Eukaryota > Viridiplantae > Streptophyta > Magnoliopsida > Solanales > Solanaceae > Nicotiana > Nicotiana knightiana. Next base: position 6,193 of record ML401649.1, read on the forward strand.
GGATAATGTCGTTCCATGTTTATGATATTTAGCACGAAGGATAATGTCGTGCCATGATTATGTTATTTAGCACGAGGGGACATTCTGTTCCATGATTATGCTATTTAGCACGAGGGGACATTTCGTGCCATGATTATGTTATTTAGCACGAGGGGACATTATGTGCCATGTTATGTTATGTTAGCACGAGGGGACATTCCGTGCCATGTTATGTTATGTTAGCACGAAGGGAAGTTCCGTGTCGTATTCATCCATTATTATTTCCGTCATCCTTGTTTGCCATTTACTGCATTTATTGGCAAGATTTGATATTCCTCCTGTACTGCATGGAAATTTCTGAGTGACGGACTGAGTCCCGGTGGATAAATCTTGAGGAGATTTTTATCAAGGATTTTACTGAAAAGTATTATTTAAAAAGCAATGGTTTCGAAATGATTATATTTGAATGACTTTTACATCGAAGGTATATTTGAAAAGCACTAGTTTTGCCTAAAATGATATTTGGAAGTCATTTATTGGGAAAGCCTCTTTGGGAAACTTCGTAGTTTGAAAGAAACTATGTTTTAAGTAACCTTCTCTATTAATTATACTTATATCTACTTTTGGAGAAAGTATGTTTTCAAAGTAAACTCTTTCATACTAAAATGATTTTATTTGCAAAAGTTTTTCATATGAACTGTTGTTTAAAGATTTATACTAGTTATGGATTTTAATGTCTAAGACCCGATGTGAATTAACCGACGTGGAGTTAAGTTATCGGTGTCTTCTATTGTATTGTGTTTCCTTTCGATTCAGCTTGTTTTTCTGTCCATCTTTTTGTGTATTTTTTTTTGTGCTGTTTCGTGATTGATTTCTGCAGTTTCCTTCCGCTTTATATTGTCATTGTGGTGGATTATCCTGGGAAGGTTTAGATAGATGTAACGTTCGGTCATTTCTATATTCATGTTATTTATTTGTAGATCAGTGGTGTCTTAACTAGTCCTCGTCACTACTCCACCGAGGTTAGTCTTGATACTTACTGGGCACCGCTATGGTGTGCTCATACTACACTTCTGTACATTTTTGTGTGCAGATCCAGGTATATATTGTAGTAGTTGTGTGGATGATTACCGAGGAGACTCAAGGTAACCTGTTGCTGCGTTCGCAGGAGTCGGAGTCACTTTCTTTGTATTTTTTATTCATACACTGTTGTATCTACTTCCAAACAGTTGTACTTAGAAGTTGTAGAAGATTCGTAGAGCTTATGACTTGTACTACTGGTTTTGGGAAAGTTTGTACATTCTGTTGAGATTCTATATCAAGACTGTTAGTTTTCCTTTATTTATTGTTGTTATTCAATAACTGCTAGGCTTACCTAGTCCCTAAAACTAGGTGCCATCACGATACCCAACGGAGGGAAATTTGGTCGTGACATATGCGATGCATGGTGCTAATTCAGCAAAGGTAAGCAGTCATGTTCTGGTACATCATGTGGTAGTTGATACAGTGTTCATATATTGGAAAAAAGCCTGGCAGAGGATTTCGGATGTTGCGGACCTGGTTCTAAGGCCCATTTGCCTGAATAAAACAGGATATATTCAGAATTGTTCGAGCAAGTGTACTCAACTGGGTTGTGGTAGCACGAGCAAGTGCACGAGTTGTTAAACAGTGATTTCAGATAACTACGGAGCAGTTCTTAGAACGTTCAAGGACGAACATATGTTTAAGTGGGAGAGAACGTAACGACCCGATAGATCGTTTTGAGCTCTAGCACGTCGTTCAGCGGTTTGAGGCTATTAGAAGCTTCATTTTAGTCGGAACTGAATTTCGGGAAGTTCGGAGTCGAATTGGAAAGAAAGTTCTCATTTCGGAAGCCTTAAGTTGGATAAATTGACTAAGATTGGTTTTTGAGTAAACGACCTCAGAATCAAGATTTGAAGGTTTCAGCAGGTTCGTATGATGATTCCGGATTTGCGCGTATGTTCGGAGCGGGTTTTGGATGACCCGAGAGAATTTCGGTGCATAATGTGGAAGTTAGTATTTTGGAGGATATTTCATAAGTCTGGGTTGAAGTCCATTTCAGTGTTATTGATGTCCGTTTGGGATTCCGAGTCCGGGAATAGCTCCGTATCGTGATTCTAGAGTTAGGAGCGCGATTGGAAGTGAATTCGGAGGTCTGTAGGTCATTTTGGAGTTATTTGTCTAAGTTAGAAATTTGAAGTTTTAAAAAGTCCGACCGGAAGTGGAAATTTTGATTTCGGGGTCGGATTTCTATTCCAAAAGTTGGAACAGGTCCGTAATGTTGAATTTGACTTTGTGCAAAATTTGAGGTCAATCGGACGTGATTTGATAGGTCGGCATCGAATATAGAAGTTTGAAGTTCTAAGTTCATTAAGCTTGAATCGGGTTGCGATTTATGATTTTGATGTTGTTTGATGTGATTTCAAGGCTCGACTAAGTTCGAATGAGGTATTAGAACTTGTTGGCAGGTGCACGAGGTGTTAAACAGTGATTTCAGATAACTCCGGAGCATTTTTTAGCACATTCGGGGACGAACGTATGTTTAAGTGGGAGAGAATGTAATGACCCGATCGGTCATTTTGAGCTCTAGCGCGTCATTTAGCGGTTTGAGGCCATGAGAAGCTTCATTTCAGTCGGAACTAAATTTCGGGAAGTTCGGAGTCGAATTGGAAAGAAAGTTCTCATTTCGGAAGCCTTAAATTGGAAGAATTGACTAAGATTGGTTTTTGAGTAAACAACCTCAGAATCAGGATTTGAAGGTTTCACCAGGTTCGTATGATGATTTCGGACTTGGGCGTATGTTCGGAGCGGGTTTTGGATGACCCGAGAGCATATCGGCGCATAATGTGGAAGTTAATATTTTGGAGGAAATTTCATAAGTCTGGGTTGAAGTGCATTTCAATAATATTGATGTCCGTCTAGGATTCCGAGTCTGGGAATAGCTCCGTATGGTGATTATGGAGTTGGGAGCACGATCAGAAGTGAATTCAGAGGTTCGTAGGTCATTTTGGAGTTATTTGGCTAAGTTAGAAATTTAAAGTTTTAAGAAGTCCGACCGGAAGTGGAAATCTTGATCTCAGGGTCGGATTTCTATTCCGAAAGTTGAAACAGGTCTATAATGTTGAATGTGACTTGTGTGCAAAATTTGAGGTCAATCAGACGTGATTTGATAGGTTTCGGCATCGAATATAGAAGTTTGAAGTTCTAAGTTCATTAAGCTTGAATCGGGTTGCGATTCGTGATTTTGATGTTGTTTGATGTGATTTCAAGGCTCGACTAAGTTTGAATGAGGTATTAGGACTTGTTGGTAGGTTTGGTTGAGGTCCCGGGGGCCTCGGGTGTGTTTCGGATGCTCAACGGGTCGATTCTTGCCTTATGACGATTGCTGGTTTTCTGGTGTGAGTGCACCAGAAATTTACTCTACGTGATCGCATGAGTGGGTCCGCGATCGCATAGAGGAAGAATTTGGAGGCTGCTGGTTTACTTTATGTGATCGCATGAGATGGTCCGCGATGCATAATGGTAGAATTTGGAGGTTGCTGGTTTACTCAATGCGATCACATGAGATGGTCCCCAATCGCATAGGGGAAGAATTGGAGGCCGCTGGTTTACTCTATGCGATCGCATAAGAGGGTCCGCGATCGCATAGAGGAAGAGTTTGGGGCTGTTGAGATTGGGTTATGCGATCGCATGGAGGGGAGTGATATCGCATAGAAGGGTCGTCTGGTCAGCCAAATGTTTTAAGACGGGATTTGGGCCATTTCTTCTCATTTTTCTCTTGGTTGGTCAATTTTTGGAGAGCTTCAAGTGGGGATTTTCGTCATCTATGTCAAGGTAAGTTGTTTCTACTCATTTCAAGTTAAATACATGAATTAGATATGGATTAAAGCATGAAAATTTGGGATTTTTGAAGAAAGACCTGAAATGTGTATTTTTGGATTTTGACCACGAATTTGGGCATGGAATTGGGAATAAATTATATATTTGAGTTCGTAAGGTGTTGGGTAATATTTATCTTCGAAAAATTTCGGAATCTGGGCACGTGTGCCCGAGGGTAATTTTGTCAACTTTTCGAGCGGAATTAGGCATTCATATAAATTAAATTGTTATAAGTATTAGAGTATATTTTCATTGGTTTGCCCGTTATTTGGATAGTTTTGGGCGTTATGCATCAATTTGAGTCGTCGGTAGGGCTTGGAGGCCGGTTATGAATCTTCGGAGCGAGGTAAGTCTCCTTTCTAACCTTGTGAGAGGAAATTGTCCCCATAGGTGAACTAATCGAATATGTGCTACTATTTTTGGGGGCTACATACGCACGAGGTGATGGGAGTCGGTGCATAGCTACTATCATGCTTGTGTCTGGGTAGTCTAGGATCCACTAGCATGCTTTACTTGTTGTACTTGTAATTTTGCTAGGAAAATTAGACCATTAAAATTATCGAATTAGTAGCTGAATACCGAAGAAGGTTGAAGTTTATTTTCTTAATCATCTAGAAAGGGAATTGATTTTCCTTGGATAATTGTTTTTCCTGATAAAGCATGCTTTACTTGCCGTATTTGTAACCTTACTGATAAATTTATAATATTTAAAAACCTTGTCGAACTTGGCAAATGAATTTCCAGAAAAGATTTAAATACTATCTTCGAGCCCATTAAAAAGAGAATTTTATCACTTCCTTGAGTAACTGTTTTCCTAATAAAATGTAAATTTATTGTGTGAATATCTGTATTTATGAGTACCTGAGTCGCATGTATGATTCGCGAACAGGGTAACTCTATTATTATATATGACAGCGTCGCATGATCGATTCGCGAGCGGGATAATAGATGCATCTATGGTTCGAGCCGTTCGACCCTTCGGCAGTGCACATTTTATTATTGTTGGTCGACGCCGTTCGACCCTCGGCATTTCTTGCACATGATAATTGTTGCGTACTTTCGGTGATTTATACTTGTTTACTAGCCTGGGAATTATAAATTGTCAATTGAATAACGAAGATTTGAAATCTTAAATGTGAAAGAAGTCGTTATTTCCTATCACAACATATTAAATTGCCTATGATATTCATGCCTAGTGTCACCCTTGATTGCATTAAATTGGCCTCTAGCAAGTGTCAAATTCGACCTCTCGTCACTACCTCTTCGAGGTTAGGCGGGATACTTACTGAGTACACGTTGTTTTCGTACTCATGCTACACTTGCTGTGCGTTTTTATTGTACAGGTACATTCATAGATAGTGGCCTGCTTGACGCAGTGATGTGACTGATTTGGAGACTTAGACGAGCTGCACCATCCGGAGGCGACCCGCAGCCGGAAGAGTCTTCCTCAGATGTAGTGTATTTATTTTAAATTCCTTATCCAGTTTGTATTCCGGACAAGCATTGTAGTACATGTATAATTCTTAGATATTTGCACATGCACTTGTGACGCCGGGTTCTGGGATAATTATGGGATTTATTCATATTTCAATTTGCTAAAGATTTTATTGTTTACTCAGTGGAAGTTCGCTAATTATTATTTAAGAAAATAAAAAAGGAATGACTTAGAGAATTTTAAAATAAAGATTTTATTTATTTATTAAGTGTTGGCTTTCCTGACAGTGGGGTCCGGCGCCATCACGACCTTAATGGATTTTTGGTCATGAAAAACCTAATCAATTTAAAAGAAGCGCAAAAGCCCACGTGAAACAAAAGAAAGAAAACAGAATTGGGAAAAGGGAAAGCAGCGCTGCTGTTGCAACAGAAGCAGTAAAAAAATGCAGATAAGGGAAAAAAGGATAAGAAGAAGAGGAGGGGGAGGAGGTTGGAACCAAACTTTGGAAAATAAATAATATAATATTTTTATATCTTGTTTTACTAATATGAGAGTATATAAATTTAATAATTTAAGTTATATAGTGAGATTGACTAATATAATTAGAAACAAGAAAAGATTAAGTAATGCTTCCTTAACTCATAGCACTTTGTGGAAGAATCATGGGTGCATGTGGAACACATTGTAATGAAGATTTATTTTTTTGTAAAACAAATCAAATTCTTAATATCTTTGTATGTAGTGATATGAATTAAATATGGGAAAATACATAGAAACAAAGGCAATTTGTTGAAGACATTCTTTTTAGTTCAAAGGATATATTTTCTTACTCCACTTGCTTAAGATTATCTTCTAGGTGTATATAATTTTGTTAGGTAGGAAAGAAAGTATTGTCGACAGTGATTTTATATGATTTAGATATATACACATAGTTGGCATAATTTGGGTGAAAAAAATAAATATATGAGTAAGTTGAAATTGATAGATTATAGACTAGTTGAATTAAAATTGATAGATTATAGACTAGTTGAATTACTCATAGAATGGATAAATATAATTCAACGAATTGATGGTATAACATAAAACTCTAAGGATTTGGAATCTAAATTTAGCTATGAATTGGCTAAAACAAAGAAATTAACACAAGATATATATTTATATGATTATAGATTGATTGAAGAAAGTCGTACAGATCGCTCGAGGGACGAGTTTAGTATTTCGACACGAGTACTGTGAGTAGTAATCTTACCGCAATTCGTCATTTTCATAACATGCATAGTTTATACTTTATTTTGAAAATAAAATGTGTTATCGAATGTTTGATATTGCATGTGGAACAAGTCTTTTACTGATATGGTAATGAATAGTTTACTTGAGATGTTTACACTTATTTAAAATGTTCTCACTGTTTCTAGACATATTTTACTATTGCTAGAGATATGATTACCGCTACCGAAATTGGATTACATTATTTGATAAAAATTTAAAATGCCTTGGATTGTTTTGAAAATGCTTCCACGTGAAGATTTACTATTTACAAAGAAAAGTATGAACGAGAGGAGACTTTGAAGGATCCCGTAGCTAACGGCGGGTTCGTTAGATCTGGTGCGGCTTGTATTTACTGATTACCGAGTACATTTAGAGCCCTCACTAGTGAAAGGTAGAACTAGCATACAGTTACAGTTTTCCCTCGAGTAGGGACCTATAATTATATTTGACTCCTCTTACGAAAGGGTCACAAAATAATAACCAATTCCAACTAAACTCGAGAGGTTGACCTTATCAAAGTTGAGGAATTTAGAACAAGTCAAGATCGAAACTCCAAATTTGATTTTGAGTTCAACCTTCCTCACTTTGTTCAAAAGTTCAACTATTCTAAATATTTTGTGAGGAGGTAAGAATATTTTGTGAGCGGACACACCCTTATACTATTCAGTTTTGTGAAACACTTTATGCTCATAATACACCTAAATATATAAGCATTTTATCTGGAAAAGTCATTAAAGAGGATTGAAGATTCAAGGCTTTTTTCAACAACTATATGCTACTACAGTTAACAAACTCAAAACCATAAAATCTGAACCACAACGCAAACTCGACACCACTAATTTCTAACAAACTGCAAACTATAAGTCCCTTTTAGAAAATTTTAAAAGATCCTTTAGACGCCTCAAGGTTTCTATAAAAATCAAAATCCATCTCCAACTTATCAAGATGAATTGTCTTGAATAGAAAATCTGAAAATTATGCTCTAAATTAAATTATTTAGCAAGTTACATCGCAAACACCAGGTTGCGGTTAATAATAATCGCACATGTAACCATCTCACAGATGCATCTTATGTGGTATACATGATAGGTGAATGGGTCCATACCACCATTGATAAATTCCAGAATTCAAGGGATTCAATCCAAATTTTAGTTGGTATAATAATCGCGAGAACAAGCAAAATAAGAGAATTCGCAAAGAACTTTCTTGTTCTTTAATATTTATCCATGTGAATTCTCTTTTATTTTTGCCCAAAATTTGATCACCTCAACTATGTCTTATAGAAAGACTAAACGGGCGCTGCAAATATAATCTGGGGTATTACACCCAAAGTCGATCCCACA
>MDKJ01353020.1:0-30747 GCA_005239525.1 Nicotiana knightiana
ATGTATTTCTTACTCCAATGTATTTTGCATATTATATGTAGTTGTATTTATATGTATTCAAAACAATTAATGCGTTATGTATTGCTTCTGGAATATGAAACCTTCTTAAATTTTTGTTTGTATGCAGGAAATTAAACTTTTTGCGAAACAGAAGCCTGTTAAATCACTGCATATTTGTTCATATACTAACACAGACATAGTTTCCGACCACAAAGAAAAACTTACTCCAGAGCAGTACAAAATGTTGGATTCTACTTGTTTTGGAAGTCTCCTTGACATGAATAGTTGTGAGGTACAACATCAATTGTTCTGGTGATTCATGGTTTTGCAGTTAGAAGGGGGTCCTGATGATGTATTTTCAATATACGTCAATGGTACAACATTATCCTTCTCAATCAGGGAGTTTTTGCTTGTCACTGGTCTCAAATGTGTTGGTAATCCACAAGATTTTCAGTTCAACACAAACGCGCCTAACCAGATTGTTGAGACATACTTCGGCGGTGCAAAGAATGTCAAAAAGGAAGAGTTGTTTTCATGCTTTGATGACAAGAGTTGGGGTCATGGAAACGATGGGGATGCCATCAAGATAGCATTGCTGTATTTCATACACAATTTTATTTTTTCATCTGAGAAGAAAGCCACAAACATCCCACGACTACATTTTGACTTGGTCGAGAGAGTCAAATACTCTGATTATCCATGGGGTATTAATGCATTCCAATACCTTATTACATCTATTAGTAAGAAAATGAATTCTCAAAAGAAGTACTATAGGATTGCTGGGATGCCTCTCGCCATGCAAGTATGATTTTATGAGTGTTGTTCAAAGGTTGAACCAAAAATTGCATGTCGACTTGGTAATCGGATACCCAGAATACTCAATTGGATATCTACTATCAGTCAGCCAACTTATGCTTATCTGATGAACAACATGTTCAATGACCAGGGAAACAGGGTAATTTACTATTTTCTAAAGTTTCTTCTATTATTTTTTTTATCAATATATCTTCTGTTAGTGAATACAGTTACATACAATGGAATACAGTTGACACAAATTTTGCATACATTATTTGATATCTTCTGTTAGTGAATACAGTTACATACAATGGAATACAGTTGAAATAGATTTTGCATACATTATTTGATAAGTATAAAAAATACATCTGCATACAACATATATTATCCAAAATCTAGGTGTAAATAGATTGACGCAGATGTATACAATATGTTGCATACAACATACAATATGTTGCATACAACATACATCTGCGTACAACCTATATTTTCCATTTGCATACAACATACATTTGCATACAAACTGTATTTTACAGTTGGATACAATCTGCATTTACACACAACCTACATTTGAATACATCTGCATACAAAATACATTTGTGTATGTTCATATCCATTCAATGAGCATAACTTTGTAACCATATATCAAACATCGTTCACTTTGACTATATTTTCGATTTTCAGATTGTTTACAATGACATACAACCAAGAGTGATATAGTTGTGGGCGCTAATGCAGATGTTAACATTTTTTAAACTCTTTTAGTATATGTTTATATGAACATAAACAGAATATGTGTTTCTGCTATTATTCAGATTAATCATCTATACAATACTAAGTATTCAGGATTATATAAATACACATACAAACTGAAACACGTATGCAGTTGTATTTTATATGTATTCTAAATGAAATGTACTTGTACATATTACTTTTGATCCTGGAATATTGTATGTTGATGTATACAGGTGTATTCCAACATTATCTACATGTATTTAAGCTTGGATTCTAAATACAATGTACTTATATATCATACATATAAACATGTTTAGTCTTTAGATGTATTTTGATTTATTCAAAACATGCAATGTATTATATTTTTAGAAATTTTATAATACATTCATATACATCTGTATACATCAACAGAATACAGATGTTACTCCTGTTTCTGGTGAAATAAGAGTTGAGGGTAATACTACATCTGAGGTGCTGTGTAGTATACCACCTATATGCTACGAGGGTGAATCCAAAGAAGTACATGTATCACAATTTGAGTTGGCGGACAAGTTTCTTCCAAGTCAAATTCCAGAAACTAGAATTGTGATACATCCTGCAGCAAAAAATGATGCATATGCAACCCCGTTATCCTCTCATAGGAATCGGCGTCCAAGTAAATGGAATTTTTTGCCTTATGAGTCAAACTTCGACTCCGCAGGTTAGTAAATTCTTTAAAAATACAATGTATTATAAAGTTATGATCTTTTTCCCCATGGTATCTATTATTAAATGTCTCTATTAACTACTTTAATGAACAATAGGTGCCTCTATTAAGCTAACCCCCATATTTGACAAAACACACCCCTTTGAAGATGATTTGATATCGGGGCCACATCCTACATTAGTCATTCAGGAGTACGAGAAATGGGTTCGCGAAGGTCTTCTCGCTAAACATGATCAAAAGGAAGTTTTTTGTCCAGTATGTCTAATATATATTTATATCCACTTTCAAAAATAGATATAATGTTTATCTAAAAATTATTGTAGAAGTGATTTGGAAGACCATTACATGAAGAACAAGTCAACACTGCATATACCGTTGGATTTTGGAGTCGATCAAGTCACTTCAAAAAATTGGTTTTACCTTCTATCTATTGACGGTAAACTATGGAATGACAATGTAAGATATACCACTCCCAAATTCAGTATATTGCATTTTGCATATGTATGATTTGTCAAAATATATATTTCACATGTTTGAGAACTCATACATATTTTGCATGCATTATATTTTTATATAGTTGATGTGGTATGTAATTAGTTGATTTATATGAGTTATGTTTTGTTCCCTGTTGTTGATAATACAAATCTGATGCCTGAGCCAATCCAATGAGTTATGGTTTTTTTTTTGTGTATTTAACTGTATTCAGGTTTATAATTATTTATTCATGTATAATCTTGTTATAAGTAGTATATTTTCTTTATTATATTCTCAATTGTACGACATAATATAGACCAGTATGTTTCATTATCAATATGTATATAGTTACTAGAATGTATTTAGCTATATTCATAATCAAATACATACATGTATTCATTAGTTGATATTTCTAAATACAATTTTGTATATTCGGTATGTTTTACTGATTTCATTCAACGTACTGACGCTATGTAATCAATTTTATATGTAGCATATTGATGTCATATTTTACTACTTGAGAAAGAAGGTCAAGTACAACCAAATAACAAACTTCAAGTATACAACTGTTGATTGTATTTTCAAGACAAGAATCGTTGAAATCTTCGACAGGTATGCTGATACAGATAGTAATGCAAATGTAGCCAAAGAAGAGGATGTGGTTTGTGAGTACATAACAGGGCTACAAATTACTAGCTAATGTGTCGTGGCATACTATTGACAATGTTTCGATACCAGTAAACTTGAAGGACAAACTTCATTGGATATTGGACGTTGTCTCTTTCAAGGAGAGATGTATCAACATATATGACTCATACAGATCAGCAAGTCATGATGCCTATGTGGCTTCTGATATAGATAAGCTAGTTAAGCTTGTACCTCTGTATCTATCGATCAATGATTTTTACAAAGATAAGCAAGGCATAGATTGGTATCATGACTCCGCATACAGTGATAAGGCACAAACTGATCCCTTTGATGTAGTTTTCATTTCAAATCTGCCTCAACAAAAATCTGGGAGCATGTATGTCACGACCCAAATTTTCCTCCGTTGGGTATCGTGATGACACCTAGTCTCAAGGACTAGGTAAGCCTAATGTTCATGGAATAACAACAATAATAAATAGAATCTAATATTTTTCTGAATAAGTAATTCTTTACACATTGTATATTCCCATAATCCGGAAGTACAAGTCATAAGCTTTAAAGAAATTACACTAAAACTCCTAAAAATACCACTGTTTAGAAATAAGTACAACAGTGCAAACGGAAATATAAGACGGTGACTCCGAAATCACGAACGCTGAAGCGGTTTTACCTCGAGTCTCCACAATAGTAACCGCGCTACTGACAATCAATCGTCCGGCTATGCAAAACCTGAAATCTGCACAAAAATATGCAGAAGAGTAGTATGAGCACATGACAGCGGTGCCCATTAAGTATCAATACTAACCTCGGTGAAGTAGTGACGAGACACCCACCGGTCTAATAAAACCGAACAAGTATCAATATAGGAATCAGGGAAATAATGATATATACATAAAGGCTACGCAACATAGCTACAAGACAATGAATTCGATATAGAAGGAAAACAATAAGTATCAGCGGAAAAACCATGAAGTAACAAAAAGACTGAATAGAAAACAAACAAATCCGGCATGTAAATATACAACACGTACATGTAATGACTCAACGACTTCAACCACATTTACATCAAATTCGTAGTCATCTCCACGAGTTTCTGAACCTCGGACAAATCACCATTTACAGGTCCCAACATTGAACCCTAACACTTGGCATGTTGCGCCATCATTCGAGTACTAACTGCACGGACGACTCACATGCCAATTGGATCATTTCCATCCATACGGTAAGCACAACAAGATTATCTATACTTGATAACAACAAGGAGTTCTAAATATATTAGTAATACTTAACTACGTGTATGCTTGTTCAGGTGTCCTAACATGATTTCAACAACCAATAAACATAAGGAAAGCAAAAGGGAAACACGTACATTTTCATCTCATAAGTTTCGACGCAAATAAACTCACAGTCACGACCCAAACCTATGGGCCGCAACGGGGACCCGGTACCTTATCCAATCGAGTACCAACATAACGTATCTTTCATGTCATACTTATCATAGATAACTGAGCCGGAAGGCTGCCATGATAAGTAGAATACAACATGTGATACCAACTTATACATAAGACATACGGGCCTATAAGACCAAAATAACCACTCGTATACAGAACATAGGCCGACAAGGCCATACAATATTTTACGTACATGACATATGTCTACAAGCCTCTAAGAACACGTAATTATCATAAAGGTCGGGACAGGGTCCCGCCATACCAAACGATACACGTCTAAATCATACTAATCAAACAAGCAACTCCGAAGCAAATAGAGCGCACCAACATCTTCCGCTGAGCTGATAGCCTAGTTGGAGGACTCTCGACCTCTCTATCGGGACCTGCGGGCATGAAACGAAGCGTCCCATGAAAAAGGGATGTCAGTACGAATAATGTACTGAGTATGTAAGGTACATAAATATGTACATAACTGACATGGAAGAAATATAGAGTAAATGACTCAACCAGTAAGTCTAGAAAACTTTGTAAATCATGAAATACTTATAGTGTCATGCATATGCGTATGAATGTCATGTCGTGAATAGGTATATGTTTCATAACATCATCAGCCTCTGAGGGCATCCCATCATATCATCTCGGCCACTGTGGGCAAATCATCAACGTATACCAGTTGATCAGGTGGTGGTGCGTATATAACGCCATAATCTTTCCCATATCCCATATACATATATATATACATACATATATACACGTATATAACACCTTCTGAGTCATGGGTCAATGTACATGTATAAATGCATGAAATGCATAAGAAATACGTTAATAAGATTTTCTCAGAATGCCATAAAAATCAATATGCCTTTCGGATGAACATTATCAAATACGTATTTTTCTGGGACCCATGAACATAAGATAATAATGATTCACATGGGGAATCAAGAATATAGACACCCCTAGTATTTCTAGGAATAGAATAATTTATGGAGACCGTGCATTTTCTCGTTTCTTCTGTGTCATATAGATCATGCCAAAAAGAAAGGAGGGATAGCCTTAACATACCTGGAATAGGGAAAATCCGTATGATATTCTTGAAAAGGTTGCACCGTACTCCCTTAGTATTGCAAAATCTCACGTAAATTCGAATTTTTGAAAGCTTGGGCGTAGCTTATGCGATTTGCAATATGCATTTGCATACTAGAAATGTTTGACGTGCTTACTCTGTAAGGAAGCTTGCTGGAATATTAATCTTGAAAGAAAAATTTTCCTAAAGCTTGATGAACCCTTTTCAGAAGAGGTGAACAAACTCAGTCCCTTAGATGTTCATAAATTGCGATCATTTTCGCAAATCATTACAGGTCTTTTTCTGTATAAATAGCTCATCGTCGTTAATCAAAAAATTCTCATTCATCAATAATTTTAAAATATGTCTAATCTTGAACAGCAGTGTTGTAAAGAGATAAAATTAGAAAGAGGTGTGTAAGGAATGATTTTAATTTTGTGAGATTGTTATTCTTATTTTAGGTGGGCCCCTCATTGAAAGCTTGGTGTCACCTTAAGGTGTGACACCTTATCCATCTTTATTATTAGTCATTTAGAGAGCTAGGAAAGCTTGCCACATTGGAGTGGAGAATTTTAATCATTATCCACTATCATTAATTAACTAGGTAATGTCCTGTTACCCGGTAATTAACTAATTACCCGTATAATTAAGAATTATCTCAATTTACATAAAAATACTACTCATTTTTAATATACTTTATACATTATACTATCACGGTCATATGGTACTAGTCCATAAATATCGGGTATTATCACTCGACCCGTATTTTATCCCAAATCAGCAACCTTCAACTCATTTTATTTAATTTATGTACCTTTTATCCTTCATGACACTTACTTATCGCTCGTATAAATAGCATAAATACGTTAACCTCAAGATAATCTCATTCCCATATTTATGACGAAACTTTAACGTATGAAAATGCGGGATGTGATATCTCATTTCCCGAGCTTCCATCAATTTATTTATGGCACGTATGAAAACATGGGGCGTAACATCATTCCCCCTGTGGAAAATTCGTCCTCGAATGTTGACTGATGCACTTATCATTTTCATGACTTATGCCTTCTGAATACTTTTGTACCCTCCTTGCCATCTAGGCAATTGTTCTGTGAATAATTCCAAAGGTCAGGGAGTTCCCCCTTTAGGCCTCTTCCCCAAGCCATGACGTGTGGTCGAATTCCTTTCAATCTCGTAACTATTGCTACCTTCTATCATGCAGCCTCTACGGTATCGACCTTGTAAGTGTGCCTATGCGACTCTTCTCTCCTTTTTCCTCCAGCTCTTAGCCAATCTCTAGGCCTTAGTTTGTGAACATATACTAAATTATGCCAAGCTGTCTCTTTGGGCGTCATTAACTTTACTACATCTAAGTAGTCCATACTATACCATAACTCTTACTTCAATTTATCATTATTGGGGTCTGCTACCAACTCCAGGTTACTCTCGTTGCTTATCCTTAGGACTAATGGCCTAATCTCATCTCATACTTTGTAACTTTTATACATCCCTTGTTGATTCACCTCAATATTAATCTACGATCTACCACTGATAACTTGAGCTCTTATGTAATCACTAGGGCTCATGTTGCATCGTGGAACATTTGAAGTGATTTTTTTGGTCCACCTGGCCGATACAATACTATACTTCCATAACCATATTTCATAATGTGACTCACCTTACGTGGCTATTTTAATCTTGTCCAATTCATGAAATCCCTTTCTTTTCTTTGTCAGACCATTACTCAATCGAAGGCCCAAACGTCGTCCTTTATCTATCACAATCACACCCTCATTCTAATACCAGGGCAGCATTCCATCTCTTTTAAATGTTATTAGTCTTAGACTCCTTTGAGTTCATTCAGGGTATAGTGAGCTTTGTATAACTTAGAGAAACCACATGCTATGCTTGTTTTCAGGGGCTTAATCCTTAGGACTTATCCATTTTGTTATAGCTTGCGACCTACACATCTCTATTTATATTACTTGCAACCTTTCAACTTGTTTGCATCATAGATTTCCTTATGTCATTTTGGGAACGTCAAGTGAGACATCACATCGTCTCTAACTCTTCTTTATTCTCTTAATCATGATTTTCGATACATAGACCATAGGCTGGAAGATATGCTACTGACGACGCTACTATCATTCTTGGATACTGAATCCCCACGCTTTTAGCCTCTTATCCGTAGTATGGACTATTCATAGCCGTCTTCATTTGAGTATCATGTAAGTTGTTCACCTTTTCCTTACTTACCTTAAAATATTTCCTCACATTCTTCTATCTCTTTCATAACCTCCCTTCCACATAGGTATGATTCATAGCCATAACTTGAAGCTCTTATTATAACACTGTGCATACACAATCCAGCGGGAGCTTCGTACTGACTTCTTATGAGGCATGTACCCTTTTGACTGGCTTTATTGTAGGGTTGTTATAAAATATGGTTGTGGTACTTCCTCTCTTGTACCTATGATATTAAGAGTGATCCTGCAATGTTCTCAATCGCGATTTCTATAATTTTTGGGTTTAATAAATCATATTCCTGATTTACTTCGTTGATGTAAATCTTTAGTTTCCTCCCTCATCTGATCGGCCTTTATGTTGGAATAATTTATCTTCCAATATGTGGTTCATGGTATTAGTTATTACTTTAGCCCTCCATGGACGCTATGGAATAACCATGACGATCTTCTAACAATTCATTCATGTGTATATAACCTGGGCTCAATTCTTTATTTTAACTTATACCGGAATCTTCTACCGTTGTATGATTGTCAACATATATGCTGCATGGATAATACTCCGAAATCTTAAGTGCGTTCATAATGTAACCAACTCTGGATCATTGATCGAATAATTCTTTCGTTCCTTCTCAGCTTTCTTTAAATGTAAGCCATTACCTTTCCTAGTCTTTCTTCCCCCTTGTTGGGTGCATACTTAGCTTATCTTAGCTCTCACGCATGCCGGAATTTTCGTACAACTTATACGATCTTCGAATGTTGCTTTTGATTTTACTTCCTGTTCACTAGCCACGTTAGGTTCCTCTTTCTTATGAAGGTTGTACAATGTTGTTGTAAAACTGTTGTTACAAGATCATTTCATCTTTAGGTCACTGTTCTTAGGTTGAACCTCCTTCCTTATTTCCTCATCTAGTCTTTCACTGTAGTACTTAAGGAGGACTCTCTGACTCTAGTAAAGCTACGAGCTTATTACATCGTATACCCTATAAAATTTGTGATGTCTTTCCTCGCCTACAATTATCCATAGTTACTTACCTCCACAACCTGGTGCTTGTAGGGTTTCTTCTGAAATGATATTTTGATTGTCTTCCCAGTGGCACTCTCTTTTATTCCCATAACATTCATATGGTACCTTTAACTACCCCGACTCCTATTTGAATATATTTCAGGTATTATGTTGACATTACTGCGGAAAATCTCATGTAAATCTCATGTAAATTCGGGAGCATGTATGTCACGATCCAAATTTTCCTCCGTTGGGTATCTTGATGGCACCTAGTCTTAAGGACTAGGTAAGCCTAATGTTCATGGAATAACAACAATAATAAATAGAATCTAATATTTTTCTGAATAAGTAATTCTTTACACATTGGACAAATCACCATTTACAGGTCCCAGCATTCGAACCCTACATTTGGCATCTTGCGCCATCATTCGAGTACTAACTGCACGGACGACTCACGTACCAATTGGATCATTTTCACCCATACGGTAAGCAAAACAAGAGTATCTATAATTGATAACAACAAGGAGTCCTAAATACATTAGTAGTACTTAACTACGTGTATGCTTGTGCAGGTGTCCTAACATGATTTCAACAACCAATAAACATAAGGAAAGCAAAAGGGAAACACATACATTTTCATCTCATAAGTTTCCACACGAATAAACTCACACAGTAAGTGTTCCAGTACACAATATCAACAACAAGGAATGCCCCCAGGCCAACACAAGTAATACAAATAATCCCTGACATAGCCCACCTTGTCTCGCCACGTGTGCAATAGTAAGTATATGCCCGCCTTGTTTCGCCACACGTGCATAAACATGTTCCCACCTTGTCACGCCACATGTGTAATTCTCAATCTCATATGCCGCCTTATCATGCTGCATGTGCAATATCAATAGTAAACACAGCACGACAGAAACCTCGTGCAAATTCCCATATCAACAATCGCACGGCAGAAACCTCGTGCATCACCACAACAAGTACAACAACAAAAATGGCAACAGTTCAAGATACAATTAATACATCAACTCAAGAACCTTCGACCACAAGATAGGCAAAACTAGTTCACGAGAAATAGACATAATAAGGGGAACTAGGCATATTAAGAGTAACTCAACAAGGAAGGAAATAACATGTAAAAGCCGCACCTAATTACATGGTTTAACAACAAGAAATCAACACAAATTCGATAACTCTATTTACGGCCAAGCCAACTAAGGTATAGTCTATCCAAACTTCCTTTAAGGTCGGTAGTTTCAAGGGTATTCAAAAATTTCATTTAAGGACAAGAAACTTGAAATAAATCATAATCTCAATCAAGACCAAACTATTCTAGAATGACGTGAAGATAATTACAACTAGAGATAAACAGTTAAGAAGACATAGCATGACAGAAAAAAAGAAATAAAATCTTCAGATAAGTCAATTGGGAGTCAAATAGGCAATAGGAGTAAATCCAAAAGTAAGAACTTTCACATTTAAGCAAATAAAGATGACACTAGAAATTAGAAAATTCGATCATGTAAGGACAATTCATACTCGGCAAATATAAGGATCTAAGATTCCTAAAGGGTCAACTTTCCACAAATAAGTCCGAGCACGCGCTTGTCACCTCGCGTATCCGAGCTATAATCAACATAGAAGACTCAAATCCTAAGGGGTAATTCCCCCACACAAGGTTAGGAAAGATGCTTACCTCGAAGACGACAACCCGGTACTCTAAAATGACTTCTCGGGCGAAAAGACCTCCGGACGGCTCAAAATCAACTAAAACAACTTTAAAATACACATAAAAGGTATAAGGAACTATCTCGAATAATAAAGTTTCAATCTTTACAAGAATATAAAAATCGACCCAAAATTCGACCCTCGAGCCCGCACCTCAGAACCCGTCAAATTTTACTAAATCCGAACACCCATTCCAATATGAGTTCAACCATACAAAAATTACCAAATTCCGATACCATTTCGTGAAATTTTATTTTCGAAAAGTTTCTACAAAAACCAACATTTTCCCTAACTAAAAACACAATTTAAATGATAAAAACAAAGATTAATTCATGAAATATATTCAATTCTAGTTGAAGAACACTTACCCATCAAATTGTGTGAAAAACCCCTCAAAAATCGCCAAGAATTGAGCTCTAGAGGTCAAAATGTGATAAAATGGTGAAGCCTTTGATTTTGAAGATATAAATTGTCTGCCCAGGTATTTTGTTCAATGCGATCGTGTAGAAGAAAAATCTCAGCTGGCCAAAAGGTGCTATGCAATCGCGAACATACTTATGCAATTGCATATAAGGGAAATAGCCATTGTCCAAAAATGCACAGTGTGATCACGAGCTAAAGAGTGCGATCGCATAGGAGGAAATTTTCTGCTGCCAACGTTGCACTATGCGGTCGCATTGAAAGAAAACTGGGGGGGTCAAGAGCGGTACTATGCGATCGCGAAGCATTGTATGCGATCGCATAGAAGGAAACCGGAAGACAAGTTCAACAGTGGAAAGATGAGGGAAGATTGACCCGAAGCTCATCCGAAACACACCCGAGACCCCCGGGACCCCGTCCAAACACACAGACAAGTCATATAACCTAACTCGCTCGAGGTTTCAAATCACATAAAACAACACCAAAATGACGAATCAAACCAAAAATCAAACTTATGAATTTTCAAATCTTCACATATCAAAACTCGCGCCGAAACCTATCAATTCAACCCAGAATGACGCCAGATTTTGCAGACAAGTCATAAATGACACAACTGACCTACAGCCACTCTCGAAATTCCCTTCCTAGCCCGATATCAAAATTTCATCTATCGACCGAAATTCTAACTTTCGCCAAATTACCTCAAATTACCCTACGGACCTCCGAAACCAATTCGGAACGCGCGCCTAAGTCCAAAATCATCATACAAAGTTGTTGGCATCACCCAAAACTTATTCCGAGGCCGTTTACTCAAAAGTCAAACCTCCAGTCAACTTCCATCACTTAAGCTTCAAAAATAGAAATTTACATTCCAATTCGACTCCGGATTATCCGGTAACTGAATCCAACTACGCACGCAGGTCGATATATACAAAGTGAAGCTGTTCAAGACCTTATTCCACCGAACGGAGCTTAATTTCTCAAAACGACCGGTCGGGTCGTTACAATGTATGACACCAATCCTCTTCCTTGTATCATTTATAGTTGTAATAATATGAAGTTTTTTTAATTGTGTTAATATATTTTTTCAGGGATTGTGGGTTGCATGTTGCGGCATAAGCAGATTTTATGAGCACTTTTGGTTTGGTTTCTCAAACAAAATTTGATGCCAATTTACTCCGTCAAAGATATGGTGCCCTACTTTGGGACTATGCTATGTGGAAGATAGATGTTGATTCCATAAGCGAGAGCAAAGCACCCTCAAAGATTTTTAGGCAAATCAAGGATTCGAATACGTCGGTTAAGATAATGTTAGAGTAGTTTTAGGTGAATGTAGTTTTGGATGGTAGTATTTTTGTGAATATTGTAATTTTTGGATAGTGTTTTGGTAAAGATGGTGTTTAGTTAAGAAAATTATTATGTTTTCATTCTATTCACTGTATCAACGGTGTTTATACATGACCATTTAAAATATTCAGTCGATGTATTTAATATTTTTGTGCATCTGAATTCAACTGTAATCAACAAGTTATGTTTGTATGTATCTAACAGATTGTATTCATGTGTGTTCAATAGGTTGTATTCAGATGTATTCGAATACACATTCTATTGGTCTGTATTCAACATATTGCATTCCACAAGTTGTATTCAGATGTATTCGAATACACATTCTATTGGTCTGTATTCAACATATTGCATTCCACAAGATTTATTCATATGTATTTTACTGGTTGTCTACATGTATCTTTATATTTATTTACATATATTAGGAATCTATAAGACCTTTATACAATACACTCATATCGTATGTATATAACAAATGTATTAATATGTATTCATTGGTATTTGAATACATGTATTTAATATGTAGAAATCATATACAATCCCTGATCCAAAGATTCATTTTGTTTTTAGTTATATTTATATGTAATAAAAGAAAAAGAACTATAGGATGGTGAATGAAATATGACATCTTTTTACAATACACTCATATCGCATGTGTCTAACAGATTGTATTCATATTTATTCAACAGGTTGTATTCAGATGTATTCGAATACACATTCTATTTATCTGTACTCAACATATTGCATTCCACAAGTTGTATTCAGATGTATTTTACATGTTGTCTTCATATTTTTTTAAATTTATTTACATATATTAGGACTCTATAAGACCTTTATACAATACACTTATATCTAACAGATTGTATTCATATTTATTCAACAGGTTGTATTCAGATGGTATTTGAATACATGTATTTTAATATGCAGAACTCATATACAATCCCTAATCCAAAGCGTCATTTTGTTTTAGTTATATTTATATGTAATAAAAAAAAGAATCAGTGGATGGTGAATGAAATATGACATCTTTTTACAATACACTCATATTGTATGTATCTAACAGATTGTATTCATGTGTATTCAACCAGTTGTATTCAGATGTATTCTAATACAGATATTTAATATTCATAGATCGTATACCAACTATGTATTCTATTTTGTATTCATCTGTATTCAGATCGCATGAATTAATATAATAGTCGTATTTAAATTATGTATTTACATTTAATACACCACCTAATTATATCCAGAATATATTCGCAAATAAAAATCATAATGTATCATTTCAAAATGCCACTGGAAGCTATGGCAAATAGTTAAATCGCTAATACAAGCCAGAATGTGAACTAATTCCTACGTGGAGCATTTCTACAAGTACGCTTATTATGTCCTTCCTGCCCACATATGCTACACGAATGTTGATTTTTCTTCTGCAGCAATTCACTGAACGGCTTGTCGCGCTTCTTCTTTGGTCTTCCAGAAGTTCTTTTCCATTTGGGTGGTAAGACAACTTCATCTGATACATGTGTTGGTAAACTCCATTCATTTCGGTCCGGCAGAGGATACACGGGCACCTCATATGTCATTACAACATACTTTGGTTTGTAATAGTCAGAGCAATTGTCACGACCCAAAATCCTAATTGAGGTCGTGATGGCGCCTAACAGCAGGGTCAGGCAAGCCGACTCTTAAGTTACTACAAGTTCCTTCTTATTAGTTTAAACACTTTAAAATATACTCGGTTTTTAAAAGTTAAAACGTGATTTGACAAAGATAATTAGCCAGTTTTTAATCGAAATAGTCATGATGAGAAATGAGCCAATATGTATAGATACAGACCCGTAAACCGAAACAAAAACTACGCGTGTGCCAGGAACTAGTGTCACAAGTTCTACGGGCAAACTAACAGAATATACAAAACAAAATATACAATCCCACTGTCTGAAAGTAATAGACGGGAAATAAGCAAAAGAAAAATCCAAGGTGCCGCCGAGGATCATCAGGAGAAAGCAGATCACCGTAAAGTCGGGTCCAACTGAGGTCAGAATCGATATCCGGTCTGATAACTAGATGCACCAGCCTCAGAACCTGTACAATTAAGTACAGAAGTGCAGCATGAGTACATAAACAAATATGTACCCAGTGAGTATCTCGCCTAACCTCGAAGAAGTAGTGACGAGAGGTAGACGTGATACTTACTAGGGTCAACATTTTGTAAATAACACGATTTAATAGGAACTAGGCAGGCATAACAGTCGTAGAAATCACAAGGAGATAAATCATCAAGTATAGTTGTATTTACCTTTGCATGTCAAATTACACTAGCACATAGTGTACTAAATTCCCTTATTAACATGAACCAGTTTGTACAATTACAACAACTTTCCAGTGAATCATACAACACCTATTAGGCCGGACACGTACGGCCGAAACGTCGCAAAAAATAAATGTGCACTGCCGAGGGTCGAACGACTCAAACCATAGATGCATCTATTACCCTCCTCGCGAATAGAACATGTGGCACGGTTGACATAATAGTAGGGCTATTCCGCTCACGAATCATACATGTGACGCGGTGCCGCATACATACATAAAATTATCAATTTTTAGGGAATTATCAGAGATTATTCTTTAAGGCAAGAACCTAAGCAATATATCATGGACCACAACTTACTAATGTTCTCATGCCAAATCAAGGATAATAAGCAATCCAAGATACATTTACGAATACACGTAAGGTACATATAAGAATGCTCGTGAGTCCTAGAACTACCCAACATAACATAGTAGTAGCTACCCATGGACTTTCGTCACTTCGTGCGTGAGTAGCCCCCGCAAATAAGGACATGCAATTATTTATAATCACCTAGGGGGACAATTCCCCCTTACAAGGTTAGAAAGTAGACTCACCTCGCGTCGAACCTACTTCCCGGACCAAAACCGCGCCCGAAATTCCGAACTCTACACCCGAGGACTCGAAACTAACCAAAATTTATACAAATTCATTAATTTATGCTCAAAATATGGAAATTCTCCTACTTATTAGTAAATTTCCCATTCTTGAAGAAATTCTAAAATCCAACCCTGGGCCCACATGCTCGGATTCCACAAATTCTCGAAGGAAACACTCACCCATAGCCTAAGGATCATTAATATACGATTTCTACTTGATTTCATAGCTAATTCACGGATAAATTCTCAAATTATCGAAAGCCCCAAGTTACTACACCATTCTTGAATTTCCACTAATTTAGGTAGTTAATTAAGCTAGTATTTCATGCATGAAGCTAATATTAGAGTGGAATTTACTTACCTTCAATAACCAGGTCGTTTTCCCCTTTAAACTGGTGGAAATCTCCCCAAGGAAGAAGAAGAAGAAGATAAGGCAAATGAGTTAATTCCCGTGTATAAAAACACACTATCTGAACAGCATTTCCGCACCGGCGGCTCGAGGACCGCACCTGTGCTCTCGCACCTGCGAGCAAAAGCTCGCACCTGCGGAAATGGACTGGGATGCCTGGGCCCGCACCTGCGGAGTGGAGACCGCACCTGCGTCTCCGCTCTTGCAAAGTTTTATCCGCACCTGCGAGAATTGTCCTGACCACTGGAGGTCGCACCTGCAAGGCTGGGACCACATGAGCGGTCCCACACCTGCGAATGGGCAACTGCACCTGCGGTCACACCTGAACAGGTGCACCAGCAACTATTACAGCTGGTTTTTGGCCTCGTGTGGTGTCCGGGAGGCACCTGGGCCCACCCGAGCCCCGTCCAGATATAAAAATGAGTCCCAAATCATAATACGGACTCGCTCAACCCTTCGGAACACCCAAAACACTGCTAAAACTCAAAATCACACCTCAAAACCCCTAGAACCAAACTTAGGAACTTTAAGTTTTCTAGACTTCCCTAACAACACGCCGAAACGATCTACACTACTCGGAATGACACCAAATTTTGCAGGCAAGTCATAAATGACATAACGGAACTATTACCGATCTCGGAATTCCGTTCGGACATCGATATCACAAAAACACGTCCCAAACCATAATAGAAACTTAAGGAACTCTTAATTCAATATTGGGTGCCGAAACGCTCCCGGCTCATCAGAAACCCATTCTGAACCTACGCCCAGGTCCGAAATCATCATACGAAGCTACCGGAATCGTCTAAACTCGATTCCGAGGTCATTTACTAAAAATGTTGACCGAAGTCAAACTTGGACTTAAAGGCCAACCTTAAGGAACCAAATATTTCTATAGCACTCTAAACACCTCCGAATCCCGGACCACCAGACCCTGCAAGTCGTAAATAATAATAAGCCGCTATGGGAGGTTTAATTTAGGGGAAGGGGTTCCGATAACACAAAACGACCGGTCGGGTCGTTACATTATCCACCTCTTAAACAAACGTTCATCCTCGAACGGGTCTAGAATCATACCTGGAGTGCTAAATAAGTGTGGATATCTGCGCTGCATGTCCTCCTCGGACTCCCAGGTCGCCTCCTCGACTGGTTGCCCCTTCCACTGGACCTTTATGGCAGAAAATCTCTTGGACCTCAACTGGCGGTCCTGTCTATCAATAATAGCAACGGTCTTCTCCTCGTAGCCCAATCTCTCATCCAACTGAATAGTGCTGAAATCAACCACGTGAGAGAAATCGGCGTGGTACTTCCGGAGCATGGACACATGAAAAACTGGATGAACTCCTGATAAACTGGGAGGTAAGTCCAGCTCATAAGCAACCTCCCCAACCCGCTTCAACACCTCTAAGGGACCTATAAACCCGGGCTCAGCTTGCCCTTCTTCCCAAACCTCATAATACCCTTCTAGGTGACACTTTCAACAGGACCCTATCTCCCTCCATAAATGATACATCACGCGCCCTCTGATCCGCGTAACTCTTCTGTCTGGACTGTGCTATGCGGAGCCTCTCCTGAATCAACTTCACTTTCTCCAAAGCATCCCTCACCAGGTCGGTGCCATATAACTTAGCCTCGCCAAGCTCAAATCACCCGATAGGAGAACGACATCGCTGACCATACAAAGCCTCAAATGGCGCCATCTAAATGCTGGACTAATAACTATTATTGTAAGCAAACTTGGCCAAAGGCAAGAACTGGTCCCACTGAATTTCGAAGTCAATCACACATGCCCTGAGAATGTCCTCCAATATCTGAATTGTACGCTCCGACTGACCATCAGTATGAGGATGAAATGTTGTGTTGAGGCCTATCTGGGTACCCATCTCACCATGTAATGCTCTCCAGAAGTGCAAGGTGAACTGAGGACCTCGATCTGATATAATGGACACGAGCACACCATGCAACTAGACTATCTCCCGAATGTAGATCTAGGCCAACCTCTTAGAAGTATAAGTAGTTGCTACTGGAATGAAATGCGCCGATTTGGTCAATCTATCCACAATGACCCAAACCGCGTCAACCTTCCGCAAAGTCCGAGGAAACCAAACCACGAAGTCCATAGTGAAGCGCTCCCATTTCCACTCAGGAATGGGCATCTGCTGAAGTAGGCCTCCTGGCCTCTGGTGCTCATACTTCACCTGCTGGCAATTAAGACACCTAGCCACATACTCCACAATTTCCTTCTTCATTCGCCTCCACCAATAATGCTGCTTCAAATCATGATACATCTTCGTAACACCAGGATGAACAGAATACCGAGAACTGTGTGCCTCCTCTAGAATCCTCTCCCTCAGGCCATCAATCTTAGGAACACATAAGTGGCCCTGAAGTCTCAGAACACCATCCTCGCCAATAATAATCTCCTTGGCCTTGACCTGAACCACTGTCTCTTGTAGCTCAGCCAAACACGGATCATCATACTGCCGAGCCTTAATCTCCCCCAATAACGAAGACTGAGCACCCACATGTGCAAGAACTCGACGAGGCTCTGAAAGGTCTAATCTCACCAGGCGATTAGCCAAGGAATGAATGTCCAAGGCTGAGGTCTCTCCTCTGCTGCAATATAAGCCAAGCTACCCATACTCTCTGCCTTCCTGCTCAAAGCATCTGCTACCAGGTTTGCCTTGCCCGGGTGATAAAGAATGGTAATATCATAATCCTTCAACAACTCAAGCCACCTGCGTTGCCTCAAATTAAGATCCTTCTGCTTGAACAAGTGCTGCAAGCTATGATGGTCTGTATAAACCTCACAGGACACTCCATACAAGTAGTGCCTCCAAATCTTAAGAACATGAACAATCGCCGCCAACTCCAAATCGTGCACAGGGTAATTCTTCTCATGAACCTTCAACTAGCGTGAAGCATAAGCAATAAATCTCCCCTCCTGCATCAATACACACCCCAAACCAACACGCGAAGCGTCGCAATATACTGTATACATCCCACAACCGGAAGGCAATACCAGAATTGGTGCTGAGGTCAATGCTGTCTTGAGCTTCTGAAAGCTCTCCTTAAACTCGTCAGACCATCGAAATGGGGAATTATTCTGAGTCAATCTAGTCAATGGAGCTGCAATAGAAGAGAACCCCTCTACAAATCGGCGATAATAGCCTGATAGGCCCAAGAAGCTCCTGATCTCTGTAGCTGAAGTAGGACGCGACCAAATCTGAACTGCCTCAACCTTCTGAGGATCGACCTCGATACCCTCTCCGGATACCACATGCCCCAAGAATGCCATGAAATCCAACCAGAACTCACACTTGGAGAATTTAGCATATAGCTTTTGTTCTCGCAAAGTCTGGAGCACAACTCTCAAATGCTGCTCGTGATCCCCCAGACTACGTGAGTAACCAAAATGTCATCAATGAAGACAATGACAAAGGAATCAATATACGGCCTGAACACCCTATTCATCAAGTCCATGAATGCCGCTGGAGCATTAGTCAAACCAAAGGACATCACCAGGAACTCATAATGGCCATATCTCGTACGAAAAGCAGTCTTCGGAACATCTGAAGCCCGAATCCTCAACTGATGGTACCCCGATCTCAAATCAATCTTAGAAAATACACAAGCACCCTGCAACTGGTCAAACAAATCATTGATGCGCGGCAAAGGATATTTGTTCTTAACGGTGACCTTGTTCAACTGGCAGTAATCAATACACATCCGCATAGACCCATCCTTCTTCTTTAAAAATAGAACTGGAGCACCCCACGGCGATTCACTCGGCCCGATGAACCCCTTAGCTAATAACTCCCCAAGCTGCACCTTCAACTCCTTCAACTCTTTCGGAGCCATACGGTACGGAGGAATAGATATAGGCTGGGTTCCTGAAGCTAAGTCAATGCAGAAATCATTATCACGATTCGGAGGCATGCCTAGAAGATCCGAAGGAAATACATCGGCAAACTTTTGAACCACTGGCACTGAATCGATAGTCGGAGACTCAGCGGTGGTGTCCCGCACATAAGAAAAATAGGCCAGATAACCCTTCTCGACCATATGTCGAGCCTTCAAGAATGAAATAACTCGGCTAGCTGTACTAACTGAGGAACCTCTCCACTCCAGCCTAGGCGACTCGGGCATGGCTAAAGTAACTGTCTTGGCATGGAAATCTAGCACGGCGTGATAAGGAGATAGCCAATCCATGTCCAAAATAATCTCGAAATCAACCATGTCGAGCAATAAGAGATCCGCTCAAGTCTCCAATCCACAAAATGAAATCACACAGGACTGGAAAATCCGGTCTACAACCATAGAATCGCCCACGGAAGTGGACAAATAAATAGGAGAACCCAAGGACTCACGAGGGACATCCAGAAAATGAGAAAATAAGACTGAAACATAGGAATAAGTGGATCCTGGGTCAAATAACTCGGATGACTCTCTACCACAAATTGTAATAATACTTGTGATCACGACGTCTGAGGCCACTGCATTTGATCTGGCCGGGATAACATAGAATCTAGTTGAAGCACCGGAAGACTGAGCCCCGCCAGAATAAACAGGAGCTGGCTTACCTCCGCTGGCATGAATAGGGAATGGCAGAGCTCCCCCTGCCTGGCCTCCACCTCTGGGACGACCTCTACCAGTCTGCCCTCCACCTCTAGGTGGACGAACCGCCGATGCTGAAAATGTAGGCTGATAGCTCTGTTGAATGGCCTTGCTCCGAAGCCTAGGACAAGTCCTCCTCATATGGCCTGGATCCCCACACTCATAACATCTGGCTGGTGGCATGGCCTGCTGCCCTGAAGAAGGACCTTGGACAGCTAGGGGACGGGGAGAACTCTCCGGCATAGCACTGAAGTAAGGAATAGAAGACCCCTGATGACCGGAATACCCGCCTGAGGAACCCTGAATGGCTGGTGGGCGGTAGGAACTCTCTAGCATGGCGCTGAAATAGGGCCTCACTGGAGCACTACGGAGAGGTGGTGGAGGATCTGAATATGGAGGCCTGCTAAGCTGGCCTCTACCGAACTGACCTCTACCCCTGGCTGGGGAACCTCTGAAATCTCCTGAATATCTAGCCCTCTTATCCTGCTGACCCTGCTCTCTGCCTCTCGAACGATAACCCTCAATTCGGCGAGCTATCTCGACCACAAGCTGATAGGGAGTCCCCATCTCCACGTCTCGGGCTATGTTGGCCCTAATACCTGAGTGCAGCCCTGCTACAAATCTCCGCACTCTCTCAGCATCAGTAGGAAATATCATAAGGGCATGATGGGACAACTCAGAAAATCTGGCCTCGTAATCTGTCACTGACATTTGCCCCTGCTCCAGCTGCTCAAACTGATATCGCAACTCTTCCCTCTCGGAGGGTGGAATATACATGTCCAGGAGCAGCTGAGTGAATTGCTCCCAAGTGATGGTAGGGGAACCTGCTGGTCTACCTAGGATATAGGACTGCCACCATCTGCGGGCCCTGCCCTCAAGCTGGAAAGTAGTGAATTCCACTCCATGGGACTCCAGTATCCTCATGTGCAGTCTGTCCCGACACCTATCAATAAAGTCCTGGTCATCCTCGCCCTTCTCATCCCCGAAGATAGGAGGGTGCAATTGGGTCCACCTATCTAGTAACTTCTGCGGATCGCCATCCGCAGCTGGTCTGAGCACAAGTGCTGCTGCTACTGGCTGGGCTCCACCCACGGGCAGTGTACCCGGGGTATGATGAAGTGTTGTTGTCTGGCCTGCAGCCTGGGCAATAGGGGTCTGGGCTCCCCCTCCTGCCTAAGATGTGGCAGGATCCTCTAGAAATAAACCAGCCTGGGACATAGTGTCCATGAATCGCATCATACGGCCCATGATCTCCTGGAATCCTGGCGCCATCATAAAGTCTACTGGAGAAGGACCTGCTGGGGGAACCTCGCCCTTCTCCTCTATAGTGGGGTCCTCTGGTGGTACGACTGGGATAGCTCGAGGACGCCCTCATCCCTACCTCGGGCTGGTGCCCTCCCCCGGCCTCTGCCATGGCCGCGAACAATGGGGGTAGCGGCCCCTCCCGGATCTGGAACATCGGATGTACGCGTTCTCACCATCTGTGAGAGAATAGAAGAACGAAATTTAGTACACCATTGACTGCACGATAGAATAAAAATAAGGAGAGGTTTTCCTAACACCCTATAGCATCCCGAAGATAAGTACAGACGTCTCCATACCGATCCGCAAGACTCTACTAGGTTTGCCCGTGACTTGTGAGACCTACATGAACCTAGTGCTCTGATACCAGGTTGTCACGATCCAAAATCCTAACTGAGGTCGTGATGGCGCCTAACAGCGAGGTCAGGCAAGCTGACTCTTAAGTTACTACAGGTTCCTTCTTATTAGTTTAAATACTTTAAAATATACTCGATTTTTAAAAATTAAAATGTGATTTGAAAAAGATAATTAGCCAGTTTTTAATCGAAACAATCATGATCAGAAATGAGCCAATGTGTATAGATACAGACCCGTAAACCAAAATAACAACTACGTGTGTGCCAGGAACTAGTGTCACAACTTCTATGGGCAGACTAACAAAATATACAATCCCACTGTCCGAAAGGAATAGACGGGAAATAAGCAAAGAAAACTCCAAGGTGCCGCCGAGGATCATCAGGAGAAAGAAGCTCACTGTGAAGTCGGGTCCAACTGAGGTCAGAATCGAGATCCGGCCTGATAACCAGATGCACCAGCCTCAGAACCTGTACAATTAAGTACAGAAGTGTATCATGAGTACATAAACAAATATGTACCCAGTGAGTATCTCGCCTAACCTCGAAGAGGTAGTGACGAGAGGTAGACGTGATACTTACTAGGGTCAACATTTCTAAATAACATGATTTAATAGGAACTAGGCAGGCATAACAGTCGTAGAAATCACAAGGAGATAAATCATCAAGTATAGTTGTATTTACCTTTGCATGTCAAATTACACTAGCACATAGTGTACTAAATTCCCTTATTAACATGAACCAGTTTGTACAATTACAACAAATTTCCAGTGAATCATACAACACCTATCAGGCCGGACACGTACGGCCGAAACGTCGCGAAAAATAAATGTGCACTGCCGAGAGTCGAATGGCTCGAACCATAGATGCATCTATTACCCCGCTCGCGAATAGAACATGCGACACGGTTGACATAATAGTAGGGCTATTCCGCTCACGAATCATACATGTGACGCGGTGCCGCATACATACATAAAATTATCAATTTTTAGGGAATTATCAGAGATTATTCTTTAAGGCAAGAACCTAAACAATATATCATGGACCACAACTTACTAATGTTCTCATGCCAAATCAAGGATAATAAACAATTCAAGATACGTTTACGAATACACGTAAGGCACATATAAGAATGCTCGTGAGTCCTAGAACTACCCAACATAACATAGTAGTAGCTACGCACGGACTTTCTTCACTTCGTGCGTGCGTATCCCCCGCAAATAAGGACATGCAATTATTTATAATCACCTAGGGGGAAAATTCCCCCTTACAAGGTTAGAAAGGAGACTCACCTCACGTCGAACATACTTCCCGGACCAAGAACGCGCCCGAAACTCCAAACTCTACACCCGAGGACTCGAAACTAGCCAAATGTTACACATATTCATTAATTTATGCTAAAAATATGGAAATTCTCCTACTTAATTAGTAAATTTCCCATTCTTGAAGAAATTCTAAAAACCAACCCCGAGCCCACATGCTCGGATTTCACAAACTCTCGAAGGAAACACTCACCCATAGCCTAAGGATCATTAATATACTATTTCTACTTGATTTCATAGCTAATTCGCAGATAAATTCTAAAATTATCGAAAGCCCAAGGTTACTACCCCATTCTTGAATTTCCACTAATTTAGGTAGTTAATTAAGCTAGTATTTCATGCATGAAGCTAATATTAGAGTGCAATTTACTTACCTTCAATAAACAGGTCGTTTTCCCCTCTAAAATGGTGGAAATCGTCCCAAGGAAGAAGAAGAAGATAAGTGAAATGAGTTGATTCACGTGTATAAAAACACATTGTCTGAACAGCGTTTCCGCACCTGCGGCTCGAGGACCGCACCTGCAGTCTCGCACCTGCGAGCAAAAGCCCGCACCTGCGGAAATGGACTAGGATGCCTGGGCCCGCACTTGCGGAGGGGAGACCGCACCTGCGGCTCCGCTCCTGCGGAGTTTTATCCGCACCTGCGAGAATTGTCTTGACCACTGGGGGTCGCACCTGCAAGGCTGGGAGCGCATGAGCGGTCCAGCACTTGCGACTGGGCAACCGCACCTACGGTCACGCTAGAACAGGTGCACCAGCAGCTATTACAGCTGGTTTTTGGCCTCATGTAGTTTCCGGGAGGCACATGGGCCCACCCGAGCCCCCGTCCAGATATACCAACGAGTCTCAAATCATAATACGGACTCGCTCGAGCCTTCGGAACACCCAAAACAACGCTAAAACTCAAAATCACACCTCAAAACCCCTAGAACCAAACTTAGGAACTTTAAGTTTTCTAGACTTCGCTAACAACGCACCGAAACGACCTATACTACTCGGAATGATACCAAATTTTGCAGGCAACTCATAAATGACATAACGGAACTATTCCCAGTCTCGAAATTCTGTTCCGGCCTCGATATCGAAAAAAAGCTTCCCAAACCATAATAGGAACTTAAGGAACTCTTAATTCAATATTGGGCCCCGAAACGCTCCCGGGTCATCAGAAACCCATTCCGAACCTACGCCCAGGTCCGGAATCATCATACGAATCTATCGGAATCGTCAAAACTCGATTCCGAGGTCGTTTACTAAAAATGTTGACCGAAGTCAAACTTGGCCTTAAAGTCCAACTTTAAGGAACCAAATGTTTCTATAGCACTCTAAACACCTCTGAATCCCAGACCACCAGTCCCCGCAAGTCATAAATCATAATAAGCTGCTATGGTAGATTTCATTTAGGGGAACGGGGTCCGATAACGCAAAACGACCGATCGGGTCGTTATAGCAATAATCTTCCTGCATTAGAAACTTGCTCTTCAAGACAGCCCAAGCGTGTGGGCATGGTATTCATCAACTTGGAACCGTCCACAACTGCATTTTCTCTCCAAGAGGCACACGGTGTACTGCCTTCCTACATTATTCACTGTATGCAAGTATTCGGTCGAAGGCACCACCTACATTTAAACATGAACCAATTAGTTTAAAGTATTTAAAAAAATATCATTTATATATCAAAGAACAGATGTATTAATTACAACATATATGGAAAATTTATACATTTATAAACAAGGAATTCAAACAAATTTATATTGAATACTAACCTATTTATATATATATAAAATACAAAGACATACAATTATACTGGTGAATACTATTATATACAGAATTCAAGAAAAATGAGATTGTTCCTAAGGGTTTTGTAGCCTCTCGAAGATAAGTACAGACGTCTTCGTACCGATCCGCAAGACTCTACTAAAACTGCTCATGACCGTTGAGTCCTATGTAACCTAGGCTCTGATACCAACTTTTCATGACCCCAAATCCTAACCGACCGTGATGGTGCCTGTCATGGAACTAGGCTAGCCAACCATTTCACACTATCAACATAAATTTCATAATTTCCCCAATAACCCAACAGATTTTAAAAATATCAGAAAGAGATAAACAAAATACACACTTCCCCAAAACCTGGAGTCAACTATCATGAGCATCTAAGACTGAAAATACAATGTACAACAATCTCTTGCTACAACCAAAGTCGGAGGTACAAAAGACCAAAAGAAACTACAATCTGGGAGAAGGAAAGGAGGTGAGCTGGGGACGCTGAGCAGCTACCTCAATCCTCGAACAACTCCAAGCTCGTCCGGAAATCAACTAGCGAGATGGTCCGGTACCTGGATCTGCACACAGAGGTGCAGGGAGTAACGTGAGTATGGCAACTCAGTAAGTAATCAATGTAACTAAAAACTTGAGTGTAGTGACGAGCCGTTTAAATCATGCAAATCCATATAATGAATAACAGTGGAAATGAACAAATCAAGTCAGAAATCTACAATTCCGAATATTTCATAAAACCCCAGTTTCCATTTAAAAATATCGTATGAAAACTTTTGTCCAACATTTATTATCAGAGGCTCAGTGTAAAGAAGAGTGAAAACAACATTTTCATAGAATATAAGCCCCTCGGGCACAGTATCACTCACAATAAAGTCTCTCGGGCAAGCCTCTCAATCACTCGTGACTCCGCTATCAGTATCTCATGCTCTCACTTAACACTCGTACTCAGTAAGAACCATGAAGACACACAACTTCTGCGGCGGTCAGCCCGCTCCACTACATTTATACATACATATATATTTATACTGCTGCGGCGTGCAACCCGATTCATATATATAACATATATTGATGCAGCGTACAACCCGACCCATATAATAGTCGACTGCGCTCACTGGAGGTGTACAGACTCCTGGAGGGGCTCCTTCAGCCCAAGTGATATATCTGCTACAGCGTGCAGCCCGATCCAATATGTATACTGTTGCGACGTGCATCCCGATCCATATATATAACATATATTATTGCAGCGTGCAGCCCGATCCATATATATATATAATCTATATTGTTGCGGCGTGCAGCCCGACCCACATATAATATATAACATATATATTGTTGCGGCGTGCAGCCCGTCCCATAACTATCCTCACATACTCGGCGCTCGGCCTAACACATATATACTGATGCGGCGTGCAGACCGATCCATAGCTATCGTCACATACTCGGATCTCGGCCTTACTCAGTCATCCTTACAAGCCACTTGGGCAATTCATCTCGACTCACGGGACTCAGCCCAAAATACTTTTCAGAGTTTTCAAAGCAGTGTGATAATAGTGAAAATAACAACAAGTAGGAAACATGACTCAGTTCACAATTGTTCTAACAAGATAGGGGTAGAATAGTGTAAAAGTACCCAAACATGGAAAAATGCCCCTGAGGGTCTAAACAGGTCGGCACAAGGCACCAAACATGGCTCACATCCCATAAACAAGTATAAACTTCCGAAACACAGGATACCATAAGGTTTCAAACCGAATACGTGGCTTAATAGTCGTTACGGGACGAACCAAGTCACAATCTCTATCGGTGCACGCCCCCATGCTCGTCACCTAGCGTGTACGTCACCTCATTTATCAATAGAATATCAAATAACAGGGTGTCATACCCTCAGGTTTAGAGTTACAATCATTACTTACCTCAAAACAACCCAAAAGCTACTCTGTGATGCACTTGCCCCTCGAATTGGCTCCCAAATGCTCTGAATCTAACCAAAATCAAATTAACATCATCAATATATGCTAACAGAACAAAGTCCAATCAAAAGATATAAATTTTAACACAAATTCTCGAAATTCGGCCAAATCCGAGCCCCAAGCCCACATCTCGAAATTCAATAAAATTTACATCACTAGAATCCTTATCCTCCCACGATTCTAGACATACCAAAAACTCCACAATCGGACCA
This sequence comes from Nicotiana knightiana, assembly GCA_005239525.1. Classification (NCBI taxonomy): domain Eukaryota; kingdom Viridiplantae; phylum Streptophyta; class Magnoliopsida; order Solanales; family Solanaceae; genus Nicotiana; species Nicotiana knightiana. Next base: position 27,530 of record MDKJ01353020.1, read on the forward strand.
TAATTCCCTACTCAAATCACCAAAAGAATTTCCAAATTTCCTCCCCATTTTTCCTAACCTTTTTCCACTTTAATTCTTCAAATTACAAGCCTAATCCGAACAAAATAGCATAGAAACGAGTTATATAGTCCGGAAGCTTACCTCCACTGAAGACCCTCGAATAACTTCTTCAATTTGCTCTCAACTCAGCTCAATCCGCATGCAACAATGGAGGAAATATCAAAATATTCGCAGAGGCACTTTTTATATTGTTCTGTCCAGTTAATCCGCACCTGCGGTCCTAGGTGCGCACCTGCGAAATCCCACTAACAGACCAATTCTCGCACCTGCGATCCCTTATCCGCACCTGCGGCTTCGCAGGTGCGCCCAATGCTTCACACCTACGGGTTCTTCCTGCCTGGCCTATCTTTGCACCTGCGCAGAGTCCTTCGCATCTGCGGCTACCCTTCCGCAGGTGCGGCCACACCAGAAGATTCACACCAGCAACTATTTGCTGTAAATTTCCTATGTCCAAACCTCCGTTAACCATCTGAAATCAATCTCGAGCCCCTCGGGGCTCCAACCAAACATACCGACACACACCATAGCATCATTCAAACTTAGTCGAGCCTTTGAAACACCAAAAACAACATAAAAACATCAAAATTACATCAAATTAAAACCTATGAACTTTAAAACTTCTAAATTTCGCCAACGATGCCGACACCAACCAAAACACATCCGATTGACTTGAAAATTTGCACACATCTCCAAAATGACATTACGAACCTGATCCAACTGTCGGAATTCCTTTTCGACCCCTATAGCCTATTTTCCACTGCCGACCGGAAATCGCCAAAAACTAACTTTCGCCAATTCAAGCCTAATTCTACACCGGACATAAAAACTTTATTCCGAACACACTCCTAAGTCCAAAATAGTCTCGTAAATCTATCCGACCATAAAATCCGCATTCCGAGGTCGTTTACCAATAAGTCAACTCCAGTTTGACTTTTCAACTATTAGGCTACTTTAAGAGGCTAAGTGTCTCTGTTCTCTCCACGACCACTCCGAACCTAAACCAACCGACCCAACACGAGATAAACAAACTAAGAAATATATGATACATAAATGGGGGAAACAGGGCAAATCTCACAAAACGACCGGCCGGGTCGTTACATCCTTCCTATATTAAACAAACGTTCGTCCTCGAACGGGTCTAGAAACATACCTGGAGTCTCGAATAAGTGTGGATATCTGTCCCCGCATTTACCGCTCGATCTCCCAGGTGGAATCTTCCACCGGCTTTCCTCTCCACTGAACCTTCACTGAAGCTATATCCTTAGACCTCAGCTTTCTGACCCTACGACCCAAAATAGCCACTCGCTCTACCTCATATGACATATCACCCTCGAGTTGAACTGTGCTGAAGTCTAAAACATGAGACGGGTCAACAACATACTTTCGGAGCATCGAAACATGGAACACCGGATGAATACTCGATAAACTGGGAGGCATGGAAAGTCTATAAGACACCTCCCCAGCCCTCTGAAGCACCTCAAAAGGCCCAATAAATCGGGGACTCAGCTTTCCCCTCTTCCCGAACCTCATAACACCCTTCATGGGTGATACCTTCAGCAGTACCTTCTCCCCAATCATGAAAGACACATCTCGGACCTTCCGGTCCGCATAACTCTTCTGCCTAGACTGCGCCGTGCGAAGCCGCTCCTGAATTAATTTCACTTTACCCAACGCAACCTGAACTAGGTCTGTGCCCAGTAGCCTAGCCTCTCCCGAATCAAACCAACCAATTGGAGATCTACACCTCCTACCATATAAATCCTCATACGGAGCCATCTGGATACTTGACTGATAACTATTATTATATGCAAACTCCGCGAGTGGCAGAAATTGGTCCCATGAACCCCCAAAATCAGTGACACATGCACGCAACATATCCTCTAAAATCTGAACAGTATGCTCCGACTGCCCGTCGGACTGAGGATGAAATGTTGTGCTCAACTCGACCTGAGTACCCAACTCTCTTTGTACGGCTCTCCAAAATTGAGATGTGAACTGAGTACCTCTGTCAGAAATGATAGAAACTGGAACCCCATGCAATCAAAAAAATCTCCCTGATATAAATCTCAGCTAACCGCTCCGAGGAATAAGTAGTACCAATAGGAATGAAGTGCGTGGACTTGGTCAGCCGATCCACAATAACCCATATAGAATCAAACCTCCTCGAAGTCTGTGGGAGTCCAACTACGAAGTCCATGGTGATCCGCTCCCACTTCCACTCCGGAATATCAAATCTCTGAAGCAGTCCACCTGGCCTCTGGTGCTCATACTTGACCTGCTGACAATTGAGACACCGATCCACAAACTCAATAATATCTCTCTCCATCCTCCTCCACCAATAATATTGTCTCAGATCCTGATACATCTTCGCGGCACCCAGATGGATGGAATACCGCGAACTATGGGCCTCAGCTAGAATCAAATCTCGAAGCCCATCCACATTGGGCACACAAATCCGGACATGTATCCTCATAACCCCATCATAACCAATAACCACATCTCTGGCATCACCGCGACGGACCATATCCTGAAGAACAAGCAAGTGTGGATCATCATACTGGCGTTCTCTAATCTGATCATAAAGAGAAGACCTGGAGGCTACACAATCCAATACCCGCAGAGGCTCTGATAAATCCAATCTCACCAACTGACCCGCTAAATCCTGAACATCAAGTGCTAATGGCCGCTCTACTATAGGAAGGTAGGCTAAACTCCCCAAACTCTCCGCTCTGCAACTTAGGGCATCGGCCACTACATTGGCCTTCCCTGGATGATATAAGATAGTGAGGTCATAATACTTGAGAAGATCCAACCACCTCCTCTGAGGCAAATTCAGATCCTTCTGCTTAAGCAGATGCTGCAAACTACGCTGATCAGTGAAAATCTCACAATGAACTCCATACAAATAATGGCACCAAATCTTCAAGGTGTGAACAATAACTGCTAGCTCAAGATCTTGCCCTGGATAATTCTTCTCGTGTACCTTCAACTGTCTGGACGCGTAGGCAATCACCCTACTGTCCTGCATCAGAGCCGCTCTAAGACCAACTCTCGAGGCATCACAGTAAGTTGTATAAGAACCTGAACCCGTAGACAAAATCAATATCGGAGCTGTAGTCAAAGCTGACTTGAGCTTCTGAAAGCTATCCTCACACTCC